>JAXIVJ010004768.1:0-79843 GCA_036785665.1 Chirona hameri | reverse complement strand
TGATATATCATATATGACGGTGACTTTTGAAAATGTAAAAATCATAGGTGCTTTCAGCTCACTAAATTGGGGGGTAAAATAAATGTCGTATAAAGCGTCTTTTTGTTCTTTTTTCGATAAATGAAATGGTGCGCTAGCTATTGTGACATCGGACCCAACAGTTATAAAGCATATTTGCATCCATAGGCGGTGCCAGCTTAGCGAAAAAGGGAGGCAAAATATATGAAAAAAATACTTCTTGTAAACCTCCATTTTTCAAATCCCTGAAACCGTCTCTGCCGTAAAATATTTATTATAGTTCACTAAAATTAACTAATATGCACTTGTATCAATCACCGTAACTTAAGTAACTACTTTACATTTCAGGCAGTTAGGAAGAAGCCGTGAAGTTGGCATCTCCGTATTATCGCCAAATGTCGCAAAAAAACTCCAAAAACCGGGCCCTGGAACCACCTCTGTTAAGGTTTGGAACTCAAAATTTGCCTCCATGTGTGGAATTATATTCTAGAAAAAGTCTCAAAATTTCATTGGTATGCTCTCAGCGTTCCGGAGATATCTACGAAAAAAACATGAGGGGGGGGGGGGCGGAATCAGCCATCTCTGCCACTAAGAGGGTTAATTAATTCATTTTCCCATTTTCCAAATTTGTGTAAGGAATTGCGTATTGTGTCATGCCGCGAAGCGGCGAAATCTCCAGGTTTTTAACTGTGGATAGATGGATTTTGACTGCTGCAAAGGCAATTTTTACGACTGTACGTCCGACCGTTTGGGGGAGGGCAAAACATAGTGTCAGGACCTTTGGGGGGCCATGCCCCTTTGCCCCCCTTCTGGATCCGCCCCTGCAACTGCTTGTGCCGTGAGTTAAAATCGGACATCAGCAACCGGCCACAGCTTTTATCATAACATGAAGGGGAACCCCAGGTTACACCTGATGCAGCTGGACGTGTCATTGGTGAATCACTAGGTGGAGTCTAATGTTACGATCTCCTGTTTATGATGAAGATCAGCAACGGAAGGTACCGGTATTTTAGCGTAAACGGATCCCAGATCAGTTAGGAGGTATCTTAGCTAAAATCCCGAACAAAAGGGCCCTGGTCTGGTGACCTGACCTGAGATGACCCAAGGTTATTTTTTGTTTTAAAGTGTTCGCGATTGAGGTCCTAACAGGTGTGTCAAAACCCCGCGGCGCGCGCCGCCGTTTTTTCGCTATCTTTGACAAACCTGTGGGGGGTCGGGGTGGAAATCAACCCCCCTGCAGTGAGCGGGTTAACCCTATTTGTAACAGGGGGCGGATTCCGCCCCCACCCCTCTCTTGTTTTTCGCAGATATCTCCAGAACGGCAGAGAGCAGGCCCATTACATTTTCAGACTTTTCATAGAATTGAATACCGCATTTGGAGGCAAAATTTTCAGTTCTTAACCTGAACAGAGGCGGTTCCAGGGTACAGTTTTGGGTGGATTCGGAGGCGATATTTGGCGATAATACGGAAATGCGATCTTCACGGCTTCTTCCTAACTTCCTCAAGTATGAAGGAGTTACATCGGTTCACGGTGATTGCAACAAGTGAAAATCAGTTGATGTTAATGAAATATCATAAAAATTCCATGGCAGAGGCGGTTCCAGGGGCTTGAAAAGGGGGGTTTCCAGGAAGTATTCAATGCTTGGCGGGAAGCAAATAGAGCAATGTAAGGGGCATTTATAGTTATCAAGATGTAAAAGATAGCTTCTGCTTCAATTATTTGCATAATTTATTACATATAGAGTTTCAGGGGCGTGTTCAGGCACGTGAAAAGGGGGGTGACTGGCTTGGTGATGACGATATGTCAGCGATAACGGCGCAATAGACGGTTAGCTTATAATGATATATGCACATATGAGGCCAGAAAAGGGAATAAAGCCATTTTTTGCATAGGCGCGCTCAGGAATGGAAGAAAGGGGGTCATATTATTGCAAGGAAACTAAGAGGCATGGGCGTACAATGACATAACATACTGTAGTTTTCGGATGAAACACGCACCACAGGCTACTCTACGAACGATTATAAGATAATAGGCAAGTCCAAGTAGGGTAAAAGGGGGGGGGGGGAAGAAATGTTAATTGAAGTTGTAAGTGAAATAGTCACTGTTGACTAGTTAGTATCATAATAGCGGATAATATACTTATCAAAAGGTATTGAGCCGCCCCAGTTTGGATCCTGGATACGCCTATGATGAAGTATAACATGCAAAAAGGAACTATCTACGATCAGTAACATATTTATAGTGCTGGGTAGCAACTTGTCTGCGGTTAATATTTGTTTCCCACTTTTACCCCCCTTTTTCACTAACCTGGTCCGTCTATGGCAAAAAATATGATTAACTGTTTTGTCTAATGTCACAATCACATACCATTTCATTTATTAAAAAAACATAGAAAAAAATGTTTGATTACGCATTTACTTCACCCCCATATTGAGTGACCTGCACACGCCTATGATTTTTGAATTTGCAAACGCCACTGTCATATATCAATTTCCAATTCAATCTCTATCGATTCGTATTAAATTGTGTTAAAATCGGTTGTTAAACATGAAAGCTATGTTGGATCAAAAATACCACTAAAATTTGTGGTTTTTGCCCCCCTGTTGCCCCCCTATCAAAAATTTATATTTTTATATTATTTAGAAATGTAGATCGTGTTGAGGGAAACCAAACACCGTTTCATTTTTGAAAATCAGATTGGTAGATCTCGAGATCTCCGGGGGGCGGAATCCGCCCCCCCCCCCCTGTTACAAATAGGGGTAGCCAGGAGCCTGTTACAAATAGGGTTAAGACACCACAAGCTAGATTAGGATATGTTATATCCTAATCTATTACAGATCACCCAACACCGGAGCTGCCTTGGAAGGTTAGGAATTTGTTAATTTTGTTTTTCAGAGACCTATCATTTAAGTGTATTTCCTGAATGCCAGTAACTATCATCCCATAGTAGAAGTATATATTTGGTGTAAGTCCTCGTAAGTCAGTCATAAGTCAACAAGTAGTGGTTGGTTATCTACTGGACCAAACTTTGCCACTTCAGCATGAATGAACATATACATATTCCTGCTTGAAATAGGATATAGGAGTAATTATGGATATAAAAAGACAAAAAATGCACACAAAACATTGCACAGAAATATATGATATGAACAGATATGGAAGGTTAGGAAGGGATGTCACCCATATTGATCTGAAACTCAAGGATATACCTATCTTTTAAGAACAACAAATTAACTATCAAAAGACATCCATCCGGAATGCCAATGAAAAACTCCTCTATTCTATACTATTTATACAACAAATGAAACTAACCTGTTCAACTCACCTGTTAAGGTTCCCTCTGTCCTTAGGCATGCAATGATGGCATTCACAGGGAATGGAAGGAACCCATGTACACAAGACACAGCGGTCACCAGGTCGAACCCGGGAGACCGGAGATGTGCGTCTACATGGATACCTCGGCATTCCTACAATAGTGCAACATATACTATACATATACATTGTAGAGAAATGAAATATAGTTGTAAAGAAAAGATATATTGATTTGATTATGATCCTCCTATGAATCCGACAATTGCAAAATGGCAGCAGAAGGGATATCAAACTGAAACTATACCAATCAGGTGTGCCACAACACGGCAAGGGAACAAAACAAATTTTCATAGATGATATGTTATGGATGCCGGCAAGGCCATTGACCTACAAGAGAAGTAGGCAGATGGCACAAGTTAAGAACAATGACAGTGGCCAACAAAACCAAAAAATAACAACAGTGCCAAATCATCAGCAACAACCCAGATCCTTCTAGGTCATCATCCCCACTGTCCACCGTCCAGTTCACCCATCTTGTCATCACTAGACCTAAGGCCAGTGAACTATAGTTTGTTCCCTTCCTCCACTCGCATCTGGCTACAAATCCATGAACAGGCAGATGGGCAAACTGATATACTGACGTGAAACTAAGTGGTAACAAACTGAATTGAAACTGATATTGATGGGCAAACAGTGTGTCAGCAATGTCTGAGTTTCAATAATAGAGTTACAACAGTTGTTGTCTGTACAACACATCATACATGCCACATGCTATTTCCACATTACCTAATGGCAATGAATAATCCATATACAAGTTCTGTACTTCAATTTGAATTTTTGTTCTAATTATTTTTAATAGCTTTCATTCAGCTGTGGATAATTTTACTTAAACAAAATATTTTTGAGCAAGTACCTACCAACACAGGATTATCCATCTTCCTATACTCTATAGACTCTTCGTTAACCATCGCCCTAAGGGAGCTTTTTTCACCTTCGCCCTACGGGGGGCCTGAAAGGCCCCCTGTTAACTTACAAACCAAGCAACTTAGAACAATGCAGTAAGAACCAGCATGTTGCCTGTCATGAGGGAAATCTAACAGAATGCGATTTTTATGTTTCAGATTAACGAGTGACCTTCCAGGTCAAGTGAATGACCTCGGTTTTACCACGTCCAGAACAGCGATTTTGCTCTTCAGAAAACCTCAAAATTAGACATTGATAAATGTAAATACAAAGGCATGTTCCTATACCAGTTTTGGTTCAGAAATACAAAAAAGGTAATTATTCGTTCGTATCTTGTCTAAAAATGTCACAAAAAGTTATTATAAAAATGACGTCATCAGTTACACTTAGGAAGCCATCACTCAGTCAAAAATGAAGATATTGCTTTGACATTTGGTATGGGTATTGTCCATACTCATTTCTCTCACACATATTCCGGTTTTTCTAATATCTTTGAAAATGTTTGATTTTGTGGGGATTTTTTTTTTTAAATCATATTTTATTTTATTTTAGTGATCAAAAACCCAAAATTTTGAAAATCAAAGATAGCCATTTTAAAGAAATTTACATTTTTCATCTTTGGTAAATTGCGTTTACAATTTTATTTAAAAAATCTGTTTTCTACGATTTTTCAAATATTTCTCATTTTCTTTACCAATATGACGTCATCAAAACTTGATTATCTCCCCAATTACTTAACCAATTTCAATTAAATAGTTACAGCCTACGTATAATTGTTGTAAACTCAGTTACCATCAATTTCAGCAAGATGCACCCTTTGTGTAAAAAGTTATTCAAGAAAAACCTCAGGGAGGGGCCTGTCAGACCCCCCCCCCGTAGGGCGAGGGTTAATCACCACGGTAAATAAAATACAATTGGGATGACAACGACCTGCAAGGTAATCACACAGTATTGCCCCTTGTTGTGGTGGCGTTACCATCATAATCTTGAGATATCACTTTGTAAACTTCAAACGACCAATTCAACTTCCCTCATATTTTGCAAGGAGTCGGATAATTTCGTGAGGTATTTCTCAAGGCAGACGGGGGCCGCGAACGACGGTTCGCGTCCCCTATGTTAAAGCAATGGAAGCGGCCCCCGCCACGATCCCGGCCCCTACCAGAATCCCAGAACTTTGGAGACATTTCAGGACACGTATTTTTGGCGATAATTATTTCTATCCGAGACAAATATATCGGCCGAAGGTTGGTGGGGTTGGCAAGGTGGAAGGTTGGCAAGATGGTATTTGGGGTTCATAACTAGCAATGAAAAAGAAAGAAACTTGACAGCTAATTTGAAAAGTATGTTTAGTTGTACATTACACTTTGCATAATTGATGACCACAGAGCAAAACCGATTATTAACACGCGCCCTGGAGGGGGGGGGGGGGGGGGCGAAATCCGCCCACCCCTCCGGTTTTTCAAGGATAGTGCAAAAACGGCGGCGCGCAGCGCCGCCGTTCTTGTATACCTGTTTAGAAATGAACTTCCCGCATTATGTAAAATTCTTGGCCTCAGGTCATCTCAGGTCAGGTCACCAGACCAAGTCACGTGATGACCTCAACTCCAAAACGTTTGCAGTAGTACCACATCCACAGTTTTACGCCGATCGGTTTCAATCTTGCAGGACTTCATAAGGTCATAGATACCAACAATTTGTTTATCTCGGATTTATAATATCGGTGACCTAAGGTCAGGTCAATTTTGTGACCGCCAACACAGTTTTATCAATAACTATCGACATAATGAAGATAGAGAAGAGAAAACGGTATCAATATGTTTGTCTCGTCGAGGAACGTCTCCCAATATGCAACATGACGAACTTGGGTCACCACTTGACCTTGACCTGAGGTCAGATTTCTCAGTTGACCTAACCCGATCACCATTAATATGATTCGAAGCGCCTTGAGAAGACACACGCGATGGTGTAAACATTATTGCTTTATCTTTATTAGGTAAAAGGTTATTTGGGGAAAATATTTTTGAAATCAAAATCACCTTTTTGACATTCGATGACCTCTGGAGCCTAAACTATTGACCTGAGGTCAAATCTGAGGACACCAATGTCGATTGCATTTTTCAATGACTTTCGATTGCTTTTTTCCGTTTGCTGCTAACTATCATAGTTCCCGAGATATTTGGGGGTGTTCGAACCGAAATCTTGAAAACTTGAAAATCTGACCCTTGATGACCTCTGGTGACCTCAATATTGACCTGAAGAAAAAAATTAACAAAATACTTTCGAAAGAGCTTGTCTCGAGCTATCTAACGTCGTTTCTCGCTTGTCGCTACGTTGCGTGGTTTTCGAGATCATAGGGGGGGGGGGCGAAATCCGCCCCCCCTCCAGGGCGTGTAATTATCAGAGGCCCTCCAGGGCGCGTGTTAAATTGGGACATGTTCGGCCCCGGAGCAAGTTCTTGTAGGAAATATTTTGGTGCCCACTATATATAGTAAGTTCGAACTTTTTTACACCTATGTCATTCGCACGCCTATATCTCGGTTATATCACGAGTTATTGGCAAAACAGTGTTGATGACCAGAGATGACCTCAGCTGACCTTGCAAGGGGATACTGAGCAACAATTGAACATGGGTCATCAAGAATGAGATAAAATAACATTATTATAAAAGTATTGACCTGATCCAATGCATATTATATGAATTTTAAGCAATTTAATATTTTCCCGTTGACATATAATGGGGAGGTCAAGAAATTTACCTGACTTTAGGTCAACGATATAAAACAAAATCCGAGATAAACGAATTGTAGGAACTTATGGTCCAATTAAATCCTGTAAGTTTGAAACCGGTCGGCCAAAAACTGTGACTGTGGTAACACATCAAACTTATTTGAGGTTTTGTCACGTGACCTGTCCTGGTGACCTGATTTGAGACGACCCGAGGTAAAACAATTCACACAATGTGGGAAATTGATGTCCAAATACCTGTGCCAAAAATTCCGCCGCCATCTTCCGCCAGTTTTCCGCTATCGTCGCAAAGCCTTAGGCGGCGTCAAAACGCACCTCCCCTCCCCCCACCCCCTCCCCACCCCAGCACGGCGCGGGTGAACCCTATTTGTAACAGGGGGCGGATTCTGCCCCCCCCCCCCCCCTTTCCTCAGGTTTTTCGAAGATATCTCCTGAACAGCTTAGACCAGACCCATGACATTTTAAGACTTTTCCTACAATTGAATTCCGCATATGGATTTTAAAAAAATCGTTCTTAACCTGAACAGATCATGGCACGTTTTTGGGAGGCTTCTGCTGCAACATTTGGCGATAATACGGAAATGCGATCTTCATGGTTTATTCCTAACTGCCTCAGAAATGAAGGAGTTACATCGGTTTACGGTGATTTAAACAAGTGGAAATTAGTTGAAGTTAGTGAAATATCATAACAAAAATGCATGGCAGAGGCAGTTTCAGGGGCATGTAAAGGGGTTGGGAGAGGGGGAGGGGGGGTGGGGGGTTCCAGGAAGTAATCAATGCTTGGCGGGAAGACAATAGAGCGCTGTAAGGGACATTTCTAGCCATTAAGATGTAAAATATAGCTTCTTGTTCCATTATTTGCATAATGTATTACATATAGAGTTGCAGGGGCGTGTTCAGGCACATGCAAAGGGGGTGTCTGGCATGGTGATGACGATATGCTAGCGATAACGGCGCGATAGACGGCTAGTTTATAATTTTATAATGATATAAGCACATATTAGGACAGGAGAGGAAATTAAGTTTTTCAGAGGCGCGCTCAGGAATGGAAGAAAGGGGGTCATAGTATTGCAAGAAAACTAAGATGCATGGGCCTACAATGACATAACATACTACAGTTTTCGGTTGAAATATGCACCACAGGGTTCTCTACGACCGATTTTAAGATAATAAGCGAGTCCAGGTAGGGTAAAAAGGGGGGGGGGGACAATGTGAATTGCATTTTTAGGTGAAATAGTCACTGTTGACTAGTTAGTATCATAATATCGGATACTATACCAATCAAAAGGTATTGCGCCTCCCCAGTTTGGATCCTGGATTCGCCTATGATGAATTACAACATGCAACAAGGAACTATCTACAATCAGTAATTTATTTATAGTGCTGGGTAGCAACTTGCCTGCAGTTACTATTTTTTCCTTTTTTATCTCCATTTTTACTGACCTGGTACCGCCTATGGCAACAAATATGTTGAATAACTGTTTTGTCTAATGGTACAAGAAAACACCATTTAATTTAAAAAAACATAAATGGTTTTATTACGCATTTACTTCACCCCCATATTGAGTGACCTGCACACGCCTATGATTTTTGAATTTTCAAAAGTCAACACCACATATTTATTTCCAATTCATTGTCTATCGATTCCCACTGGTTGCGTTAAAATCAGTTGTTAAACATCACAGCTGAGTTGGATCACAAATACCACTAAAAGATGTAGTCCCCCCCCCCCTGTTGCCCCCTATCACATTTTTTTTTTTTTTAGAAATGTAGATCGAGTTGAGGGAAATAATATTCCGTTTGATTTTTTTCAAATCGGACGGGTGGATCTCGAGATCTCCGTGAGGGGACTGAATCTGCCACCCCCTGTTACAAATAGGGGTAGCCACGAACCTGTTACAAATAGTTACCCCGCACGGCGCTGGGGGGATGGGAGGGAGGGTGGTTAAATACCCCCCCCCCCCCTTCCCGGGTTTTCACAATAAATTGAAAACTATGACAGATATCGAGGTGAAACATTCGTTGCTTTATGGTTTATCAAATATACGTCTTCTGTCAAAATTCGTTTGAAATTGGTGAAGCAATTTGGGAGATAATGACGTTTTAGTGACGTCATGTCATACCATTTTTGGTGAAAAACGTTGAATGTTGGTAAAATCGTAGAAAATAGAGTATTGATGCAAATCGTAAATCAGCACTGTGAAAAGAAACCAAATAACTTTTTCTTCCAAACATTTATCTTATATTTACGATTTTTTTTTGGTTTTTGACCCGCAACATTTCAACAACAACAAAAAAATCCACAAGATTTTTTTTTAATATTACAAAACAAGAAGATTTATTAGAGAACCATGTATGGATTATACCCAAAACAAATTTCAAAACAATACTTTTTTTGACTGACTTATTACTCCCAAGCATAGTTCGCCATGGTCTGGGCCTGGGCTGGGTCTGGACCGGGCCTCAATTTTAAGGAAATCACTGGGCTCTGGATGCGCCTGGGCCTGACAATTTTGAAGTAATGCGCGCGTCACAAAAGCTCAGGTCAGAGCTCAAAAATATTTTAACCAGCAGGTCACTTACACAGCAACACACACAGCTGTGGCTGTGGCTTTTTGTGTTTTTGGTTAGCATAGTTGGTTCATTGTTTCACATTTATTGTATACAAGTAAATATGCTAGGATAATGATTGCAAATTTTGAGAAAATAATTATATGCTTAATCTGAACGGGCCGGACCGGGCCTGGGCCTCAATATTATGAATTTGACCGTACCTGGTCCGGGCCTGGGCTTGGTGTTCATGGGCCTGGGCCGGGCTGGGCTGGGGGTTGGTGGGCCCGTGACGAACACCGCTCCCAAGGTATAAGTAACTCATAACGTCATTTTTTTAAGTTACTTTAATTGACTTTTAGTGACAAGATACAGACAAATAAATGCCACCGCTGTATTTCTGAGAACGTTGGTCTAGAAACATATTTTTTTTAAGATTAATCAATTTCAAATTTGGTCCTTTTTGTGACCTGACCTTGACCTGAGGGCCATTACATGGGGTCAGGTTGTACAAATGGCTGCTACTATCGAATTATACGTGTAAAATAACCCATACAACATGTGTCGCATGACTTTCGTAGATCTGCGACCTTTTATGACCTGTCCTTCACCTTGACCTTTGCTTACAATTTCACTTTTGCTTATGTGGGATATGCATTATACATTTGAGAGCACTTTGTGAGATAATAGTCACAATCTAATGCTTTGGATGGAAAGTATTGCCCAAAAACCGAAATACCTCAATTTTAGCATTTTACATGACTAAACCTGGCATGTAACCTTATTTTAGGAATTTCGGGTAAATGTTAGATTCTTCTCACCGAGACCTTTCGATCACTGCCTTGCGCGTCTCGCTGCGGGTATCGGTTCGGAAGATACGAGGGGAGGTGTAAAATTTACCCCCCCCCCCCCTGCAAGCCCCACGCGTGTTAACCCTCGCCCTACGGGAGGGAGCTTTTTTCACCTTCACCCTACTTTACAAGGGGGCCTGACAGGCCGCCCTGTTAACTTTCATACCAAGCAACTTAGAGAAATGAGGTAAAAACCAGCATGTTGCCTGCCATGAGAGGAATCTAACATTATGCGATTTTCAGGTTTCAGGTCAACGGGTGACCTTCCAGGTCAAGTGAATGACCTCGGATTTACCACGTCCAGAGCAGCGATATTGCTCTTCAGAAAACCTCAAAAATAGAAATTGATAAATGTAAAAAAAGCCTGTTTCTAGACCACTTTTGGCTTATAAATACAGAAAAGGTAATAATTTGTTCGTATCTTGTCAAAAAAGTCAAAAAAAGTTATTAAAAAATGACTTCATCAGTTTCTTACACTTCTCACACATATTCCGATTTTTCTAACATCTTTGACAATTTTGATTTTGTGGGGATTTTTCCAAAACAATTTGTATTTATTTATTTATTTTAGGAATCAAAAAACCAAAATTTTGAAAATCCGAGATTGTCATTTTAAAGAAAATGTCATTTAGTGTCTTTGGTGAATTGTGTTTGCAATTTGCTTCAAATCTCGGTTTTCTACTATTTTTCAAATATTTTTCATTTTTTACCAACATGACGTCATCAAAACATAATTATCTCCCATACTACTTAACCATTTTCGAATACATTTAAATGACATACTTATAAGTGTTGTAAACTTAGCTACGGAAAATTTCAGCAAGATGCACCGCGTGTGTAAAAAGTTATTTAAGAAAAACCTAAGGGTGGGCGTGACAGGCCCCCCCCACAGGTTTTTCTTAAATAACTCTTTACACATGCGGCGCATCTTCCTCAAATTTGTAGTAGCTGAGTGTAGAACAATTATACGTTAGCTGTACAAATTTATTTGAAATTAGTTCAGTTGTTTGGGACATAATTATGTTTTTATGACGTCATGTTGGTGGAAAAACGATAAATATTTGACAAATGGTTGAAAACCGAGTTTTCAAGGAAATTGCAAACACAATTTACCAAAGATACGAAATGGCATTCTCTTTAAAAGGGCTATCTCAGATTTTCACAATTTTAGATTTTTTAACCCTAAATAAAAAAAAACACATTTTTTAAATCTTGACAAAATCAATATTTTCGAAGATGTTAAAAAACTGGAATATATGTGAGAGAACTAAACATGGACAATGCCCATACCAAATTTCAAAGCAATATCTTGCTTTTTGACTGAGTTATGGCTCCCTAAGTGTAAGAAATTGATGACGTCATTTTTCCAAATAACTTTTTTTGACTTTGTTTTACAAGATTCGAACAAATACATAACTTTAATGTATTTATGAGCCAAAACTGGTTTAGGAACATGCCTTTTTATTTACATTTATTCATTTCTAATTTTGAGGTTTTCTAAAGAGCAAAATCGCTGTTTTTGACGTGGTAAATCCGAGGTTATTCTCTTTACCTGGAAGGTCACACGTTGACCTGAAACCTGAAAATCGCATACTGTTAGATTTCTCTCATGACAGTCAACATGCTGGTTCTTACCGCATTCCTCTAAGTTGCTTGGTTTGGAAGTCAACAGGGGGGCCTGTCAGCCCCCCCCCCTAGGGCGAAGGTGAAGAAACTCCCTTTGGGCGAGTGTTGACCCTCGCCCTACGGGAGTTTTTTTACCTTCCCCCTACGGGAGGTTTAAAAAACTGTTAACTTCCAAACCAATCAAGATATAGCAACGCGGTAAGAACTAACATGTTGCCTGCCATGTTTGGAATCTAACAGTATGCATTGTTTTAGGTTTCGGGTCAACGAGTGACCTTCAAGGTCAAGTGAAAGACCTCGATCGACAATGTCCAGAACAGCGATTTTGCTCTGTCATAAAACCTCAAAATGAGAAATTGATAAATGTAAATAAAAAGGTATGTCCCTAGACCAGTTTTGTCTCAGAAGTACAGAAAAGGTAACTATTTATTCGTTTCTTGTAAAAAAAAGTCAAAAAATGTTATAAAAAATGACGTCATAAGTTTCTTACACTTTGGGTTTCTATAAGTTTCTTACACTTTTCTTACACTCAGTAAAAAATAGAGATATTGCTTCAAAATTTGGTTTGAGTATTGTGCATACTCAGTTATCTCACATGTATTCCGCTTTTTTAACATCTTTGAAAATTTTGATTTTGTGGTCATTTAAAAAAAAAACAGTTTTTGGTATTTTTAGGGGTCAAAAGCCAAAACACATTTCTAATCCGAGATTGCCATTTTAAAGAAAATTGCATTTTGTATCTTTTCTTAATTGCGTCTGCAATTATCTTATAAACTTTTTTTCTCTACAATTTTGCAAACATTTATCGTTTTTCTACCAACATGACGTCATCAAAACATCATGATCTCCCAAATTTCTCAACAAATTTCAATGAAAATTTTACAGCATACGTAATTGTTGTATACTCAGCTACTGAACATTTCAGCAAGATACGCAGTAAATATGAAAAGTTCTGCAATATAAATATCTGTGGTGTAGTTTTAGGACCGAGTGGGGCGAGGATTAACGAGGGATGCGCACGCCATTTCCAGCTCGAACTAACAGCTGCCCGTTTGGACAATTGTATCACACGTACCGGGTTCAGTAACCGGACCATAATGGCGATGTTGAGTCGTGATTTGATATATTGAGCGCATTGTGTTGGAGACACAGAAGGTCACGTGTCAACAGAGCGCAGGTAGGCGAGTGGAAAGGAAAGGGCTGACACAGTGTGTCCGAGGCGGGCGACCCGACAGGTACGTTGTGGTCACATGTCTGGCATATGGATTGATTGGGGATTCTGTCTTTCGTTCACATTGTGGTCTGGGGATTATTTAGGGATTTTGTCTCCTGTTCAGATGTGCAGGCTGGGGAACATTTGGTATTTTTGTCTTTTGTGCATATGTGCATGTTTGCAGCCCAGGGATTAATTGGGGATTTTGTTTTGTTTCGTTCAGGTTTGTGAGATGGAGAAAAAAGTGCGATTCGGTCTTCCATTTATATGTGTGAAAAGGAGACAATTTGTGACTTTGTCTTCCAGACAAATGTTCGGATGTGTGGGCTTGGGAATGTTTGGGGACTTTGTCTTCCGTGCATGTGTGACATGGATACACTTTGCAATTGTGTCTACCACTCAGATGTGTAGGATGGGAAATATTTAGGGAATTGGTATTCCGTTCAGATGCGTACGATTGAAAAAACAGGTCTTTGTATTTAATGCATGTGCTTGAAATAATGATTATGCATTTTGTCTTCTGTGCCCCTGGGGAGACTTGGTCAGATATGTGAAAGGGGAACGGTCAGGTGTCCAAAATTTCGTCCCAAAATTTCACCCCAAAATTTCGTCTAAATTGAATATTGAATATGGTGTAATATTCCACATAGTGAATACTCAACTTGTATTAGAGATAATGTGCCAATTACGTTGAAATGTCCAAAAATTCATTTAGATATTCAGATCTGTCGCATATGCGAGAAGAAAGACTTGGTTGGGAATTCCTCATTTTACAAAATAATTATTCTCTAAAAGAAAAAAAAATATATAAACACATTCTTTACTGTCTAAATACACTAAATTTGTATTACTTAACACTCGCACTAGAGGCCCTCTGACAATTACAAGTACCTTGGGGGGGGGGGGTGAGGGGCGTAAACTGCAGGGGTGGTAAAGTGTTATGTATTTTTAAGAAATGTCAGGGAAAACATGCTCCTATTCATGAAATACTCTGGGGCAAAATACCAGTGAAAACCATTATTATGGCATTCCAGGAAAAACAATACTAAGCGATCATCTTCCTACAAATACTGATCGTCAAAACCATATCCGATGTATTCTTCCCTTAATCATCAACACGTCAGTATGTATGTGCATTTATAACTGGTAAATTATCAGTTGCGTTTTAGCTCTTGATTGCTAATTATTTAGTTTCACCCATATTTCCGACACAGATATGTATACCAGTTATCTAGTGGACAGTTGATTTTGTTTCCCAAACCTGGCACCAAATCGTCCCTTGTGCATTTTCAATGAAGTGATTCTACTGCTTGGTCAGTCGTTCTCGCTGTTTTACCAGCGGGCTAAAAAAAAGGTGAAAAAAACTCGAGGCTGACACCGACAAAGAGCCAGGCTAACTCACTTCCATTTTCCGCGCTCTTATGGCCAATTACTCTAAAAATAAGGCTTATATCACGCCTCGGTGACTAACATTTATAAAAGTCGGCACTCTGGCACATTTTGTAAACACGCAGCGCATTGTGTCAACACACAGCACATTGTGTCAACACATAACACATTTTGTGATCGTTACAAGGACTGCTACACACTAGTGGATCCAGGGGGGGGGGGGGGGGTAGTGGTCATGCCCCGCCCCCCCCCAAAAAACCCTGAAAGCGGCGCAAAATTTAGACATTTCCTGATTTAGAAGACAATCTAAGCAACTTTTTCTAAGGAAAGTGTGTTTTAACCCTCGCCCTACGGGAATAGGGTTAACTGGGGGGCCTGTCAGTCTCCCCGTGGGGCAAAGGTGAAAACAGCTCCCGTAGGGCGAGGGTTACCCTCGCCCTACCGAAGCTTTTTTTCACCTTCGCCCTATGGGGGGGGGCCTGACAGGCCCCCTGTTAACTTCCAAACCAAGCAACTTAGAGCAATTCGGTAGGAACCAGCATGTTGACTGTCATGAGGGGAATCTAACAGTAGACGATTTTTAGTTTTCAGGTGAACGGGTGACCTTCCAGGTCAAGTGAATGACCTTGGATTTACCACGTCCAGAACAGCGATTTTGCTCTTCAGTAAACCTCAAAATTAGAAATTGATAAATGTGAATAAAAAGGCATGTTCCTAGACCAATTTTTGCTCAGAAATACAAAAAAGTAATTATTTGTTCGTATTTTGTCCCAAAATGCCAAAACAAGTTATTTAAAAATGACGTCATCAGTTTCTTACACTTCGAAAGCCATCACTCAGTCAATAATGGAGATATTGCTTTGAAATTTGGTATGAGTATAGTCCATACTCATTTCTCCCACATATATTCCGATTTTTCTAACATCTTTGCAAATTTTGATTTTGTGGAGATTTAAAAAAAAGAAGTTTATTTTTATTTTTTTGGGGTCAAAATCACAAAATTGTGAAAATCCGAGATTGCCATTTCAAAGAAAATGCAATTTTGTATCTTTGGTAAATTGTGTTTGCAGGTCGCTTTAAAACTCTGTTTTATACAGATTTTTCAAATATTTCTCATTTTTTTTACCAACATGACGTCATCAAAACATTATTATCTCCTAAAATACTTAACAAATTTCAGATAATAATTTCAAATACAAAAAATAAAAAAATGTACAGGCTACGTATAATTGTTGTAAACTCAGCTACCAAAAATTTCAGCAAGATGCACTCCATGTGTCAAAAGTTATTCAAGAAAAACCTTAGGGGGGGCCTGCCAGGCCCCCCCCCGTGGGGCGAGGGTTAAATCAGCTATCAATGCATAAGCAAGCACAATCTGATGAGTTTTCAAAATTGTGTAATATTTTTTTGGGGAATTTGTCCCCAAAACACCAATGCCCTCGCCCCCTCCCCACCCAAAACCACCGTTCTGGATACGCCAATGTCACTCGATACCTTTCTGAGTGCTGCAAATGAGTTTTGGACAATTGGTGTTTTGCCTATTTGATGTAATGGAATCAAGGCATCACTCAAAATTCCACAAATAATATAAAAAACTCTATTATTATTTTTGGTTCTGGACAATGCTAACATGACCTTCTAGGATCTTGGATCCTTATAGGACCTGGATGCCTATGATCTTGACACGTCTGGCCCTATGAGATAGTGAGATAGTGAGAAGTTGTTATGGTACACACTAAGATCTAGCTTATCTTCTCCTCTAGCATATGATTGTCTGGGAATTAGAAAACAACAATACATGAATTTAAACTGCATTACTGAGAGCTTAAAAATGATATATTGATACATTAGCTCACAATATCTATTGGCTGATTTTAAGAAGAAGAAGAAAAAACATTTTTAGCTTTTTGCGGAGGAAAATTGACTTTCGCTTAAAATCAGCGTAAAGAAAGGACAGGGGTGAGCCGATGCATCAATATGTCATTTTGAAGCTCTCAGTAATGTTTTTGAATTCATTTATTGTTGTTTCTTAACCCGCGCGCTGCA
This sequence comes from Chirona hameri, assembly GCA_036785665.1. Classification (NCBI taxonomy): domain Eukaryota; kingdom Metazoa; phylum Arthropoda; class Thecostraca; order Balanomorpha; family Balanidae; genus Chirona; species Chirona hameri. Next base: position 63,128 of record JAXIVJ010004768.1, on the reverse strand, counting down.
GGGGCTTTACGCCGAACACCAACTGCAGGGGGGGTTGATTTCCGCCCCCCCCCCCCTGAGATCTCGGAAACTACGCTACGTAGCGAAAAGTAGAAAACGGAATTTGATAGTTTGATACATGTTCTATCGAAAGTAAACAGTATTGTTTTAGGTCAGGTCAAAATTGAGGTCACCAGAGATCATCAAAGGTCAAATTTTCCAGTTTTTTCCTGTTTTAGGACATCGCTCCAGAAATTCCCATATATCTCAGAAAATATGCTAGTTAGAAACAAACAGAAAAAACAAACGCCAGCCAGTGCAATTTGCAATCGCTGAGGTGTCCTCAAATTTGATCTAATGTCAACATTTGAGGTTCCAGAGGTCAAAGAAGAAGACAAAATACGTTTTTTTGCTAAATCGTTTTTCGGTATTAACTTTTTATGTAGAAAGATAACGGAAAACTGTTTAAAACATTGTGTTTATCTTGTCAAGGCGCTTTGAATGATATACATGGTGATCTTGTTAAGTTAACTTAAAAATTTGACATCAGGTCAAGGTCAAGTGGTGACCCAAGTAGGGCATGTTGCATATGGGAAGACGTGTCTTGACGAGACAAACACATTTATGTCTGTTTTACTTCTCTATCTTCATTATGTCGGGAGTTATTGACAAAAAAGGTGATGGTGACCTCGCATACCTTAAATGACCCAATAGGGGTCACTGAACAAAACTTACACTTGGATCATCAAGAATATCCTATAATAACATGATCCAGAAGTAATTGGACTAAATCATGCATATCCTTAGCATTTGTATATTTCCCCATTGACTTATTATGGGAAGGTTGCGAAATTAACCTGAGCTTAGGTCACCAATATCAACATTCCAAGATGAGCGAATTGTAAGTACGTATGCCCTCATGACATCCTGTAAGTTTCAAACTGATCGGTGAAAAACTCTGGCTTTGGCACAACTGCAAACATTTTTGGAGGTGGGGTCACTTGACCTGGTATGGTGACCTGACATGAGATGACCCTAGGTATTTTTATTTTTCGAAGTGTGCGCAATGGATGTCTTGACAGGTGTGCCAAAACCCGGCGGCGCTGCGTGCCGCCGTTTTTCCGCTATCTTTGAAAAACCTGAGGGGGGGGCGGAAATCAACCCCCCCCCCCCCCCCACTGCAGTGCGCGGGTTAATTTCCAGTCAAACGTACGCTAGAGGAGAAGATAAGCCGGACCATAGTGTGTACCATAGCAACTCCACTCCAGGTCCCTGTACCTACTAAGACTGCTATTATCTTTTTTTAAGTACATTTACATTACACAGGAGCACCTGGCACGTACAACCAAGATGCTAACAAATGTCACAAAAGGGCAGCAATTAATTACAATTTACATAAATTGCATAACCACAGATACCTACCTGGTGGTGCCGTGGTATTATCCCGCGCACTGCAGGGGCTTTGCGCCGAACACGAACTGCAGGGGGGTTGATTTCCGCCACCCCCCCTGAGATCTCGAAAACTACGCTACGTAACGAGAAGCGGAAAAGGGCATTTGATGGCTTGATACATGTTCTATCGAAAGTATTTCAGTGTTCTTTTAGGTAAGATCAAAATTGAGGTCACTAGAGGTCATCAAATGTCAAATTTTCCAGTTTTTCCTGTTTTAGGACATCGCTCCAGAATTTCCAATTTATCTCATAAACGATGCTAGTTAGAAACAAACGGAAAAAAGCAAACGACAGCCAGTGAAATTGGCAATCGCTAAGTTGTCCTGGGATTTGATTTCAGGTCAATAATTGAGGCTCCAGAGGTCAAAAAGAAAAAAGAAATCAGTTTTTTTGCTAAATCGTTTTTGCTATTTACTTTGTATTTAATAAAGATAACGAAAAACTGTTTCAGCCATTGCGTTTATCTTGTCAAGGTGCTTCGAATGATATACATGGTGACCTTGTTAAGTCAACTTATCAATTTGACCTCAGGTCAAGGTCAAATGGTGACCCAAGTAGGGCATGTTGCATATGGGAAGACGTATCTCGGTGAGACGAACACATTGATGTATGTTTTACTTCTCTATCTTTAATATGTCGGGAGTTATTGACAAAAAAGTGATGGTGACCTCGCATGACCTCAAATGACACAATAGGGGTCACTGAACAAACATTACATCTGGATCATCAAGAATATCGTATAATAACATGATCCAGAAGTAATTGGACTAATATCATGCATATCCTTGAAATAGGAAGCATTTGTATATTTCTCCGTTGACTTAGTATGGGGAGGGTACGAAATTGACCTGACCTTAGGTCACCGATATCAAAATTCCGATAAAAACAAATTGTAAGTACTTATGCCCTCATGATATCCTGTAAGTTTCAAACTGATCGGTGAAACACTCTGGCTTTGGCACAACTGCAAACATTTTTGGAGGTGGGGTCACTTGACCTGGTCTCGTGACCTGAAGTGAGATGACCCGATGATATTTTTTTCTTCAAAGTGTGCGCAATTGATGTCCTAACAGGTGTGTCAAAACCCGGAGGCCCTGCACACCGCCGTTTTTTTCGCTATCTTTGAAAAACCTGAGGGCGGGGGGGGGGGGCGGAAATCAACCCCCTCTGCAGTGCGCGGGTTATTGTTGCTAACGCTACCCAGTAGTCGCAAATGGCATGCTTCCTAGACGGAGGCAGTTTCTTTAGTCACACTCCACGCCATGGTGGTCAAATTCAAATATTTAGGGGAATGGAGGGATGACAAATTTGTTTGTTTTATCAAAACTGATAGGGACGAAGGATGTCTCCGGGTCTAAAATCATGAAAATAAGGTAAGCATTTCCATGTTTTGAGCTGGACACCTCCCATTCCATGATATCACATGCCATCATCGTTTGATTTTTGAAAATCAGACGGGTAGATCTCGAGATCTCCGGGGGGGGGGGGCGGAATCCACCCTTCCTGTTACAAATAGGGGTAGCCAGGACCCTGTTACAAATAGGGTTAACACGCGCCCTGGAGGGGGCGAAATCCGCCCACCCCTCTTTTTGTATACCTGTTAATAAATGAACTTCCCGCATTATGTAAAAATCCTGGCCTCAGGTCATCTCAGGGCAGGTCACCAGACCAGGTCACGTGATGACCTCAACTCCAAAACGTTTGCAGTAGTGCCACAGCTACAGTTTTACGACGATCGGTTTCAATATTGCAGGACTTAATAAGGTCATAGATACCAACAATTTATTCATCTCGGATTTCTAATATCGGTGACCTAAGGTCAGGTCAATTTTGTGACCGCCAACACGGTTTTATCAATACCTATCGACATAATGAAGATAGAGAAGATTAAACGGTACCAATATGTTTGTCTCTTCGAGACACGTCTCCCAATGTGCAACATGACCCACTTGGGTCCAATTGACCTTGACCTGAGGTCAAATTTCTCAGTTGAGCTAACCCGGTCACCATGAATATGATTCAAAGCGCCTTGACAAGACACAGGCAATGGCGTAAACATTATTGATTGATCTTTATTGGGTAAGAAGTTATTTGGGGAAAACTGTTTTGGAAACAATCACCTTTTTGACATTCGATGACCTCTGGAGCCTAAACTATTGACCTGAGCTCAAATCTGAGGAAACCTATGTCGATTGGATTTTTCAATGACTTTCGATTGCTTTTTTCCGTTTGCTGCTAACTATCATAGTTCCCGAAATATTTGGGGGTGTTCGAACCGAAGTCTTCAAAACTTGAAAATCTGACCCTTGATGACCTCTGGTGACCTCAATATTGACCTGACAAAAAAATGAACGAAATACTTTCGAAAGAGCTTGTCTCGAGCTATCTAATGTCCTTTCCCGCTTGTCGCTATGTTGCGTGGTTTTCGAGATCATAGGGGGGGGGCGAAATCCGCCCCCCCCCTCCAGGGCGCGTAATTATCAGAGGCCCTCCAGAGCGCGTGTTAACACGCGCCCTGGAGGGCCTCTGATAATTACACGCCCTGGAGGGGGCGGGGGGGGGGGGCGGATTTCGCCCCCCCCCCCCCCCCCTAAGATCTCGAAAACCACGCATGGTAGCGACAAGCGGGAAACGCCGTTAGATAGCTCGAGACAAGCTCTTTCGAAAGTATTTCGTTATTTTTTTTTCAGGTCAATATTGAGATCACCAGAGGTCATCAAGGGTCAGATTTTCAAGTTTTCAAGACTTCGGTTCGAACACCCCAAAAAATATCGGGAACTATGATAGTTAGCAGCAAACGGAAAAACAATCGAAAGTCATTGAAAAATGCAATCCGCATAGGTGTCCTCATATTTGAGCTCAGGTCAATAGTTTAGGCTCCAGAATGTCAAAAAGGTGATTTTGTTTGCAAAACTTTTTCCCCTAATAACCTTTTACCTAATAAAGATAAACAAAAATAATGTTTCCGCCATCGCGTGTGTCTTGTCAAGGCGCTTCGAATCATATTCATGGTGACCTGGTTAGGTCAACTGAGAAATTTGACCTCAGGTCAAGGTCAAGTGGTGACCCAAGTTGGTCATGTTGCATATTGGGAGACGTGTCTCGACGAGACAAACATATCGGTACCGTTTTCTCTTCTCTATCTTCATTATGTCGACAGTTATTGATAAAACCGTGTTGGCGGTCACAAAATTGACCTGACCTTAGGTCACCGATATTAGAAATCCGAGATGAACAAATTGTTGGTATCTATGACCTTATGAAGTCCTGCAAGATTTAAACCGATCGGCGTAAAACTATGGCTGTGGTACTACTTCAAACGTTTTGGAGTTGAGGTCATCACGTGACCTGGTCTGGTGACCTGACCTGAGATGACCTGAGGCCAAGAATTTTACATAATGCGGAAAGTTCATTTCTAAACCTGTATACAAAAAAAGGCGGCGCTGCGCGGCGCCGTTTTTTTGCTATCATCGAAAAACCGGAAGGGTGGGCGGATTTCGCCCCCCTCCAGGGCCCGTGTTAACCCGCATGTTACTGGCTATTTTTTTTCATAACGCGACCTACAAGGGGGCTATTTTTTGCCCCCCCTCTGATCTCCGGAACTACTGGACCGAATGTAAAAATTCAAACGGCATTCGATAGCCCTGGAAAATTAATTGAGGGAAACATAATATTGTTGACCTCAGGGTCACTGATGACGTCACAGGTCAGGTCAAGTACAAAATGTTTGGCCGTGTCAAAAGGTCTCTATGGATTGAATTGTCGCGCAAAATTGCGATATTAAACGCATAAGCCGTTAAAAAATCGGTATGATTCGTGTGTCTGACACTTCTAAGTACCTTTCTAAGCTGTTTATGACCTTGGGTCAGGTCAAGGTCATCCGAGGTCACGAGGTCAAACTGCAGATTATGGTCATTAGGCGTTGTAACACATGTTTATGGGTTTGTTTTTCGTCTAGAACGCGAAAAATTACCTTAGAACATTGTTTGTTCCATATAAATAGAAGTAAAAAGCAAAAATGGAAATGCGTTTTTTGTCATAGTAATGCTGTGAGAAGTGGTCGATTTTTGTCATTTAAAGGTCATAACTCGGTCGTTTTTATAGAAATCGACTTTAAATATGGTACAGATATTCACCGCAGATGTTTCGATCTCATATATTCCGGGTTTTGGATAGTTCTAATTTTTTCTTGAAATTTTTTATAAAAAAAAAATGTCTTTGGATTTCTCAAAATTTTGAACAAAAAAAAACTCAAACATCCGAGATAGCAGTTTGATAGCCCGGTCTATTGTCAGTTATTTGATTGAATACAATTTAGTTTTTCTCAAATATCGTACCTTTGACAGCGTTTTCCGCAAACCATTATTTTGCAACAAAAACCGAAGAACATGACGTCACTCTGACGTCATTCTCGGTTGAGCTATCATAGCCTCATATTTTTAATTTTGCCAACATGTGTAGAATTGATGTGAGAGAAGTTACTGCAAGTTTGGTGACGATACCGGTGTCAGTTTAGGAGTTATTGCAAAATAACGGGAGGGGGGGGGGGGGCAAAAAATAGCCCCCCCCAGTAACTCGCGGGTTAATGGATAAGTTATAAGTTCATGATTAATGGATACAGATAAGTAAGATTTAACCCTCGCTCTACGGGGGGCATGACAGGCCCCCCTGAGGGTTTTCTTGAATAACTTTTTACTCAAGCGGCGCATCTTGCTAAAATTAGTGTTAGCTGAGTTGACAACAATAATTCGCACGCTGTAAAACATTTACCTGAAATTTGTATAGCAGTTTGGGAGATAATCAAGTTTTGATGACGTCATATTGGTGGAAAAACGATAACTATTATACAAATTGTAGCAAACAGAGTTTTTAAGGAAATTGCAGACGCAATTCACCAAAGATATAAAATGGCATTTTCTTTAAAATTGCAATCTCGGATTTGCAAAAAAAAAGGTTTTTTACCCCTAAAATACATTTTTTCTTTCTTTTGGGGGGGGGAAATCACACATTTTTTAAAAAAAAGAAAAACCGGAATATATGTGAGAGAACTGAGTATGGACAATATGTATACCAAATTACAAAGCGATATCTTCATTTTTGACTGTGTGAATGCTCCCTAAGTGTAAAAAACTGATGACGTCATTTTTAAAACAAAACTTTTTTGACGTTTTTGACAAGATACGAACAAATAAATACCTTTTCTTTATTTCTGAGGCGAAATTTGTCTAGGAAGATGCCTTTTAATTTACATTTATCAATTTCTAATTTTGAGGTTTTCTGAAGAGCAAAATCGCTGTTCTGGACATGAACAAATCCGAGGTCATTCACTTGATCTGGAAGGTCACCCTTTGATCTGAAACCTAAAGATCGCAAACAGTTAGATTCCTCTCATGACAGGCAACATGCTGGTTCTTACCGCATTGCTCTAAGTTGATTGGTTTGGAAGTTAACTGGTGGGGGGGGGGGGCGGGGAGGCTGTCATGCCCCTCGTAGGGCAAAGGTGAAAAAAGCTCCCATAGGGCGAGGGTTAAGCCTTGCTTTGGGTTAACCTTCGCTCTACGGGGAAGGGGGGCTGACAGCACCCCCCCCCCCTGAGGTTTCCTGGGGTAACTTTTTACACATGAATCGCATCTTGCTGAAATTTTCGGTAGCTGAGTTTACAACAATTATACGTATGCTGTATTTTCTTTTTTAATTGGTTAAGTAGTTTGAGAGATAATCATGTTTTGATGACGTCATGTTGGTGGGAAAATGACAAATATTTGAAAAATGGTAGAAAACAGAGTGTTGAAGGAAATGGCAAAAGTAATTCACCGATGATGCAAAATGGCATTCTCTTTAAAATGGCAATCTCGGATTTTCACAACTTTGTGATTTTGACCCATAAGTTAAATACAAAACTGATTGTTTTGGAAAAATCCCTACAAAATCAAAATCTTCAAAGATGTAAAAAAACGGAATATATGTGAGAGAACTAAGTATGGACAATACCCATAACAAAATTTTAAAGCAATATCTTCATTTTTGACTGAGTGATAGCTCCCTAAGTGTTAGGAACTGATGAGGTCATTTTTTATATTTTGTTTGACCTTTTTTGACAAGATACGAACAAATAATTACCTTTTCTGTATTTCGGAGCCAAAACTGGTCTAGGAACATGCCTTTTTATTTACATATTTCAATTTCTAATTTTGAGGTTTTCTGAAGAGCAAAATCGCTATTATGGACATGGTAAATCCTAGGTCATTCACTTGACTTGGAAGGTCACCCTTTGCCCTCAAACCTAAAAATCACATACTGTTATATTCCTCTCATTACAAGAAACATGCTGGTTCTTACCGCATTGCTCAAAGTTGCTCGGTTTGGAAGTTAGAAGGGGGCCTGTCAGGCCCCGCCCCCGTAGGGCGAAGGTGAAAAAGTCTCCCGTAGTGTGAGGGTTAAACAGGACTTGCCAGGGACGGTGACCCCGGTATCCGTCCTTCGCCGGCCGCAGGCGGTTACGTGACCGGGCGGGTCGGCCCAGCGCGAGGCCGGTGGGGCATGGCTGTAAGTTGCGCAATCGCCGCCAGAGCGAGGGAAGACCTGGAGTGCGTTGGCTATGCTCCTATACATGACAATGCAGAATTTCCTAAATTAAACACGATATTTGTATGACATGAACATTTTTGTGTGCAAATGTTCAGCCACATCAACCGATTAGTCGCGAAGAAATAAGCCTCTGAAAACCATAACTACGGTCAGACCGCTCATGCGAATATTTGTCACCATAGTTGAAGGAAAACTTCCCGCCCGCTCGGTAATCAAAGCGCTGAGCAGGCAATTCCATAGCTAGCGACAGGCGACAGCTAGTTTCTTTTCGAAGGGAATATAATTGAGTAATGCGATATGATAGGGTCCAACCGTTACTTTCGACGTGTCAACAATATCTCCGGACTGCAACTGACACCTATTTTGCCGATTTTTCTTTAAAGTATCTATTTTCCATAGTCGCTTAAAATCAATCAATATCATACAAAGCGAGTTTCCAAACTGTCCACCTCCTATAGATCTGAAAGCAAGGCTTAGAAAAGGAATGTCGCTGAGAAATTCAACATTGGTGCTCTGTCGCTCTCTACTGAGCAAACAAGGTGATACGAAAGAGTAGCTACAAATGAGTAGCTACGAACTAGTAGCTACGAACCAGTGACTACGAACGAGTAGCTACGAACGAGTAGCTACGAACGAGTAGCTACGAACGAGTAGCTACGAACCGAGTATCTACGAACGAGTAGCTACGAACGAGTATCTATGAACGAGTAGCTACGAACGAGTAGCTACGAACGAGTGGCTACGAACGAGTAGCTACGAACCGAGTATCTACGAACGAGTAGCTACGAACGAGTATCTATGAACGAGTAGCTACGAACGAGTAGCTACGAAAGAGTGGCTACGAACAAGTAGCTTCGAACGAGTAGCTACGAACGAGTGGCTATGAACGAGTAGCTACGAACCGAGTAGCTACGAACGAGTAGATACGAACGGGTAGCTACGGACAACGGAATAAATTTTGCATTCTGCTTGTTGTGATACGGTGGCATATAACATACATATTATACATGCATACAAGTCAGCACACAATATAAATGTCACACCGGCCTATGTGCTATCACCATCTACGTGCTGCTCAAAGAACAGCACGTAGGCTTCGTTGCTGACGACAGTCCGCTGCGACACCGGGCGTACTCTGCTGTCGTTGTACTCGTGCCATTGGCCTGAGTAGGGATGCCGGCAGTAGGCGGTGTAGTGGCCCGAGTACAGGGAGCCAGAGTGGTTCGCCACCCCGTACAAGTTGTACCTGCAGGTGGCCTGACCATCTGCGTAGGGTGAGAGATCGAGGCCACTGAGGGGGAAGTCCACGGTGCAGTTGAGCTTGCCCAGGTAACGCTCCATCACCGGTGAGAACCGCTTCAGGTGCATCACAAGGATGCGCGGAAACTTCTGTATAGAGAAGTTCTTGGTGCACTTTTGCCGCTTCTGACATTGGGAGCAGGTCGGTTTCTCGTCTCCATCCAGCACCTCCTCCTTGTTGAAGAGATCGAGGCAGGCTTGCAGGCGGACCTGGCCCATCTTGGCTGGGATGAGCAGGCTGAGATCCCAGAACGGGTCGAACCTCACGGACGGGTGGCCACACACGGTGCACTGCAGCGTCGATTTGAGCTGGCCCACAAACAAGTCCGTAAACTTGGAGTTGTCGAGCCGCGTGAACCGTTTCCAGGATTCCATGGCCTTCTCACTGTCACTGAGTGTGACGTCGATGTCCGCTGCGATTGGGTGAGGTGGCGAAATGACCCGATTGACGTCCTCGTGCAGCCCCTCGAGCAGATACCGGAGAAACTCATGAGTGTCGTGCTGTTGATTGCCGGCGTAGCGAGGCGCGAACTGCTGTAATTGCTCCTTGAATGGTGCTACTGATAACACGCGGCTTGGCAACTCACCTCTCTTCCATAGATTTTGCATGAGACTGGCGAACGCCCGCGCGAGCGCGCCCTTCATACTGGAGGTGGTGTTGATGTCCTCAGCGTAGTGTTCATGCATGATGAAGTTGTGCAGGGCCTGCGTGTTGCTCAGACACTGCATAACTGAGCTCATGAAACAGGTATTGCCTGTATTTTGCAGTCCGGTGAGGCCGTCTAGGCTGTCGTGCTCGGCAGTGGCGCTGGCTGTGCTACTGCTGGCCTTCGTAGTCTGTGCGCCGGCGCTGGCCTTAACGGTCCGCGCGTCTCCCACGCTGTTAAAACCAGCCGTCGAAAGGACCGAGGTAGCATTACCTCGCATGATGGCAATGGACAGCCGCTGCCAGAGCCAATTTGTCTCCCGGCGAATTGAAACCCGAGATGTTGATGGGCATCGCGCCAAGCTCTCTGATGAATGCTCTGGTGGAAGGGCCGCAAACGCCTCCGGTCTCAAATGCCACTGGTTCGAATTGGAATATGGTTAAGGGCATATAATGGTTAAGGGCACGGAATAAAGGGTTGTTGGTGGTTATGTGTCTCCATTGGTGATTGGAAGGTTGCCAAAATTGAATTAAATTGCTTGCAGTGACTCGCAGTATTTACGAGCGCGAAGTGAGCGCGAGTCCTCACTGCATACTGGATTTTTATCACATATATGCGGCCGATCCAACCCGGCCCGACCAGACCCGACCCGACCCAGCGACCCGGCCCGAATGTAACGCTGTTCAGAAGCTTATATCTGTGGAATCCCGCATCCGACTGACAAGCGTTCTTCGCCATCTGATAGCCTCATTCAATCAATTATGTTATTGACATGTTTCGTCTCACGTGAGGGGTCAGCATGGCGCGTGGCACGTGCCGCGTCAGGGGTTTCAGAAACCGTTATCCTTCTGTAGCTGAGAAAAGTCTCTAGTGATTTTGCTGAAATTTGTTGTGTGATTTGAGACCACAACAATGGCAATGTCACGCAAGTCAAACTTTGGGTCACACTGCACCTACGCACGTACACACCCCTGTTCCGTAGCTCAGAAACGGTTGGAATGATTAATATGAAATTTGTTTCTACGAACTCGATCGTCCTTCGCCGATTAACACGGGCCCTCAAGGGGGGGGGGGGGGGGGGGGGGGCGAAATCAGCCAACCCCTAAGGATTTTCGAGGATAGTGCAAAAACGGCGGCGCGCTGCACCACCGTTTTTTTACATACCTATTTGGAAATCAACTACCCACATTATGCAAAATTCTTGACCTCGGGTCATCTCAAGTCAGGTCACCAGACCAGGTCACGTGATGACCCCACCTCCAAAACGTTTGCGGTTGTACAGCAGCCACAGTTTTATGCTGATTGGTTTCAAATTTGCAGAATTTCATAAGGTCATAGATACCTACAATTTTTGATCTCGGGTTTCTGATATCGGTGACCTAAGGTTGGGTAAATTGCGTAACCACCTGGGCTGCTTTGTCAATAACTACCGACATAATGAAGATAGAGAAGTGAAAATGGTACCAATGTGTTTGTCTCGTCGAGAAATGTCTCCTAATATGCAACATGACCTACTTGGGTCACCACTTCACCTTGACCTGAGGTCAAATTTATCAGTTGACCTAACCTGGTCAAAATGAATATGATTCGAAGCGCCTTGACGATACAAACATAATTGCGTCAAATGTATTTTTTTGTCTTTCATAGGTAAAAGTTATTTGCGAAAAACAGCTTTGCCAAAAAAAATAGCCTTTTTGACATTTGATGACCTCTGGAGCCTAAACTAATGACCGGAGCTCAAATCTGAGGACACTTGGATTGATAGCATTTTTCAAGAGCTTTCGATTGCTATTTGTGTCGTTAGTTCCTAGCTATCATATATCCCGAGAAATTTGGGGGTGTTCGAAGCGTAGTCCTAAAACCGGCAAAAATGACCTTTGCTGACCTCTGGTGACCTCAATATTGACCTGACCTAAAAAGACCAATATACTTTCGATAGACTGTTACGAAATATCTAACTCCGTTTTCCGCTTTTCGCTACGTTGCGTGGTTTTCGAGATCATAAGGGGGGGGGGGCGAAATCCGCCCCATCCCCCATCCAGGGCGTGCAATTATCAGAGGCCATCCAGGGCGCGTGTTAACCCGCGAGTTACTGGGGTATATTTCATAACGCGACTTACTGCGGGGGGCTATTCCCCCCCCCCCCCCCCCCCTCGGATCTCCGGAACTACTGGACCGAATGTAAAAATTCCAACGGCATCCGATAGCCCTGGGAAATTTATCGAAGGAAACATAATACTGTTGACCTCGGGGTCACCGATGATGTCACAGGTCAGGTCAAGTACAAAATGTTTGACCGTGTCAAAAGGTCTCGATAGATGGAATTGTCGCGCAAAATTTGCGATATTAAAGGGATTATACGGGTTTCCGTCCTGAAAGTAAATGCACTCTTTTGCAGTTGGATGAGCTTTAACCCACGCGGCGCTGGGGGGTGTAAATTTTACCCCCCCTCCTGGATTTTCTCCATAACTTGACAACTACGACAGATATAATAGTGAAACTTACGGTAGCTTATGGTGCATCAATGCTACGTCTTCTGCCATTTTTTTTTTTATTCGTGAAAATTTGTGGCAGATAATGATGTTTTAGTGATGTCATGCCATGTCATTTTTGGTGAAAAAACGTTAAATGTTTGACAAATCGTAGAAAATAGCGTGTTACTGCAAATTGCAAATAAAAGACGTCAAAAGAAGGGAAATAACATTGTCTTTGACATGGCTATCTCAGATTTGCAAAATCTTGGGTTTTTGACCCCCAAAATGCAAAAAAAAAACTTTGGGGAAGAATTTCCAGAAATTTTTTTTGTTTGAAGATTAAAAAAAAAAACGGAAGATATATTAGAGAACCGAGTATGAACGATGTTCAAACAAAATTTCAAAGGAATTTCTTTATTTTTGACTGACTTATGGCTCTCTAAGAACAAGTAACTCATGACGTCATTTTTTAAAATTGCGTTATTTGGCTTTTACTGACCAGATACAGACAAATAAATGCCACCACTGTATTTCGAAGACAAAACTAGTCTAGAAACATGCAATGTTTATTTAGATTAATCAATTTCAAATTTTGACCTTATTGTGACCTGACCTTGACCTGAGGACGATTATATGGTGCCAGGCTGTTAAAATGGCTGCAACTATCAAATTTTACGTGTAAAATAACCCATAGAACATGTGTCGCATGGCTTTCGTAGACCTGTGACCTTGTGTGACCTGACCTTGACCTTGACCTTTGCTTACAATTTCACTTTTACTTATGCGGGAAATGCATTATACACTCTGGAGCACTTTGTGAGATAATAGTTGCAATATAAGGCATTGGATGGAAGGTATAGCCCAAAAACTCAAATACTTACATTTTACATTTGACCTGACCGTGACCTGACATGTGACCTTATGTTAAGAATTTCGAGTGTGCATTCCATTCTTCTTGTTGAGAGCTTGCGATCGCCGCATTGCGCGTCTCGCTGCGGTTATTGGTTCGGAAGATACGAGGGGGGGGGGGTAAAATTTACCCCCCCAGCGCCGAGCGTTCGGCTGGAGACCCCAGCGCCGCGCGGGTTAAACACGTTTAAGACATATAACAGGGACCTCAATGCTCATTTAGTTATTATTTCAGACATTACAGCGTTAAAACATGGGCGTTTTTCGAGACTAGTATCAGATAACGAGTACTTGATCGGAACTACTGTCCACCACTTTTATCTTAAGAACAATTTTAGAGTTTTTAATTATCTGTAAGTCCTACACTGGATCACAAAATTATTATGCAATTCAAAACTGACGGGACATTGTATTACTACACACTGTTCGTTGAGGTTTTGTGTTTTTGTGGTTTTCTTTTCTCTGGCCTTTAGCGTTGAGAATTTGGTGGTGGCGTATTCATTTTTTGGCATGAAAATTCATGAAAAATATAGAATTTTATGGGAAAACTAGGCAACTGCTGCTGTCGTTGGAACAAAACAAGTTTATTTTCTTTCAAATATTGCTTATTTTACCGGAAATATGCCATACGTGAGGTGTTTTTATTAGCATGAAAGAGATGACTGGCTCTGCCTCAGCCGATCCTGAGGAAAATACACGGTGGCATTACCGCGCACTTTGGAATGTCCTTACGTGCAGAAGAGGTCATGCTATTTGTGTCGTTAGTTCCTAGCTTTCATAGATCCCGAGATATTTGGGGGGTGTTCGAAGCGTAGTCCTAAAACCGGCAAAAATGACCTTTGCTGACCTCTGGTGACCTCAATATTGACCTGACCTAAAAAGACCAATATACTTTCGATAGACGGTTACGAAATATCTAACTCCGTTTTCCGCTTTTCGCTACGTTGCGTGGTTTTCGAGATCATAAGGGGGGGGCGAATTCCGCCCCATCCCCCATCCAGGGCGTGCAATTATCAGAGGCCATCCAGGGCAATGTGGCTACGGTGGGACTTCTACCACCTTTATAAGTACGTTTTATTATATAAATCAATTATTCTGGGACAAACCCGTATAATCCATTTAAACGCATAAGCTGTCGATAAATCGGTATGATTCGTGGGTCTGACACTTCTAAGTACCTTTATAAGCTGTTTATGACTTTGGGTCAGGTCAAGGTCATCCGAGGTCACGAGGTCAAACTGCAGGTTACGGACATTAGGCGTTGTAACACATGTTTATGGGGTTATTTTCGCCTGGAATGCGAAAAATGACCTTAGAGCATTGTTTGTTCCATTTAAATAGAAGAAAAAAGAAAAAACGGAAATGCGTTTTTATGCATAGTAATGCTGTGCGTGGTGGTCCATTTGTGTCATTTAAAGGTCATAAGTCAGTCATGTTTGAAGATATCAACTTCAAATTTGGTACACATATTCACTGCCCACGTCTCGATCATATATATTCTGTTCTTTTGAGATTTTTTTTTTTAAGAATTTTGTAAAAATAAAAAAAAAACATTTTTTGGATTTCTCAAAATTTTGAATTTCAAAATAACTCAAAATTCCGAGATAGCAGTTTGATAACCCGGTCTATTGTTAGTAATTTGATTTAAAACAATTGAGTTTATCTCAAACATCGTACCTTTGAGAGCGTTTTCTGCAAACCATTATTTTGCAACAAAAACCGAAAAACATGACGTCACTCTGACGTCATTACCGGTTGATCTATTATAACCTTACATTTTTACTTTTGCCAACATGTGTAGAATTGATGTGAGATAAGGCACTGCAAGATTAATGACAATAACGGTTTTCGTTGAGGGGTGATTGCAAAATAACGGCAGGGGGGTGGCAAAAAATAGCCCCCCGCCCCAGTAACTCGCGGGTTAAGGCGTCTTACTGGTATGTTTTGCAATGACAGGAACATTACCATAGTGCAGAACAGCATTTACACTTTTAACCAAACCAACTAAACAAAATAACCAATGGTTTGTTTGTTTAGTTTGTTTGGTTTGTAGTAAAATAGTAGTAACTCATGGGCAAGTTATCTGAAATGTCGACTAAATAGTACTAGTTGCTGATGGATTTTATGAACTATAAAGCTGAAGAAATATAAGCTATTAGTTTTGGTATTAAAGAGCAATATTGACCTGGTACTTTTACCCAGCAACAAACAGAAAATTGAGAAAACTTCTAAAGATACCTACATTAAAACTTCTCCTCAATAGTTATCACAGCTGACCTTAAATCTAGGGCTCATCAATTTTATCCTTTCAAATAATTAATCTTCTAACGGCTGTGTATATTTCAAATGTAAGTTTCCCATCACAAAAACTTGCATTACAGCTATCAAGGATAGTCATTTAACCCTCGCCCTACGGGTGCTTTTTTCACCTTCGCCCTACGGGGGTGCCTGACAGGCCGCCCCCTGTTAACCTCCAAACCAAGCAACTTAGAGCAATGCAGTAAGAACCACCATGTTGCCTGTCATGAGGGAAATCTAACAGTATGCAATTTTTAGGTTTCAGGTAAACGGGTGACCTTCCAGGTCAAGTGAATGACCTCGGATTTACCACGTCCAGAACAGCGATTTTGCTCTTCAGAAAACCTCAAAATTGGAAATAGATAAATGTAAATAAAAAGGCATGTACCTAGACCAATTTTGGCTCAGAAATAAACAAAAAGTAATTATTTGTTCGTATCTTGTCCAAAAATGTAAACAAAAGTTATTTGAAAAAATGACGTCATCAGTTTCTTACACTTAGGAAGCCATCACTCAGTCAATAATAAATATATTGCTTTGAAATTTGGTATGAGTATTTTCCATACTCAGTTCTCTCACATATTTTCCGTTTTTTCTAATATCTTTAAAAAAATAGATTTTGTGGAGATTTTTCCAAAAGAAAAACATTTTCTTTTAATTTAGGGGTCAAAATACAAATTTTATGAAAATCCGAGATTAACATTTTAAAGAAAAAGCTATTTTGTATCATTGGTGAATTGAGTTTGCAATTTGCTTGTAAACTCTGTTTTCTACGATTTTTCAAATATTTCTCATTTTTACCAACATGACGTCATCAAAACATTATTATCTCCCAAACCACTTAACAAATTTCAATTAATTTTTTACAGCTTACGTATAATTGCTGTCAACTCAGCTACGAAAATTTCAGCAGGATACACCCCATGTGTCAAAAGTTATTCAAGAAAAACCTCAGGGAGGCCTGTCAGCCCCCCCCCCCCCCCGTAGGGCGAGGGTTAATCTAGACATTTTCATTGGTTTCATGGGCATAAGTTCATCCTGTCATTCGTATGATTTAGTTTACCCGCCATTGGCTGTGGAGGGGGGGGGGCGTTTAATGCCCCTCCCCCGGATGAACTTTTCTAATAGCTTAAAAATTAATAACGCTATCAGCGTGAAACTTCGGGTACCTTCTTCTATAATCAATTTTACGTCTTAGGTGCAAACATGAAGCAATTTTTGTCGAAAAAATTAAGATATAGTGAATTGAGTGACGTCACTACACACGAGTTTGATGAGAGAGATAAAAAATAATATATTCTTTAACTGACCCTACAATTTACACATGCCATATTGTAAGCAAATGCAATCAAAAAACGTCTACAGATATCAAATAGCAAAAGCAACAACATGGCTTTCTCGGAGTGTTTAAAAGTTTTTTTTTTACCCCCCAAAAAAGGTATCACATTCGTCTTTATTCAATTAAAAGTTATTGACAAAAACGTGTTGTTAACTCAGATGACCTCAGATGACCTTGTAAAGGTCAATGAGCAAAACTTGTACTTGGGTCATCAAGAATGGCTTATAATTGCATGGTCCTGAAATTATTGACCTGATCTGATTCGTATTCTCTGAATAGTAGCATTTGCAAATATTCCCATTGATTTACAATGGGGATGTCACCCTGGGTCACTGATATAAGAAAATCCGAGATATTCAAATTGTAGGTACTTATGGCCTAATTAAATCCTGTACGTTTGAAACCGATCGGCCAAAAACTGTGACTGTGGTACGACTGCAAACTTTTTAGAAGAAGGTGTCACGTGATCTGGCCTGGTGACCTGACCTGGGTTGACCCAAAGTCAATAATATCACACAATTCGCTAGCTTATACAAACCATAGGGTGTGTCGAAATGCCCCCAGCATGGTGCGGGAAACGCAGGTACTTGCGTACTTACTAATAACGCTGTGACAATTGGTAGGTCGATACAGGTCATGAACATTGCAGTCACTTCTATGACTATTCAAGTCATAAAGACATAAAGACATAAAGACATAAAAGAAAAGTGCAACAAAGAGCCTCTTGGGCCCATCCGAGGTTGCACCCCACCCCACGGCGCAGTTAAGTAAGTGTAGGTGTAGAGATGAGCCGCAGGAGGGTGTAGCTCCTGACCAAGGAACGTATGCGCAGATCGTGGTTAGGGGGTCAGAAAAGGAGCCTACAGGATCAGGGACCAGTGGTAGTTCTGATAGGGGCATAAGGGAGGAGGATAAGGCAAAGGTGGATAGTGCGGCTGGGGTTTGGAAGTGTGTTGGAGGGTCACATTTCTGGAGACTCAACATTGTGGAAAGTAATGCTAGGGCCACAGACAGTAAGGATGAGGAGGGGTGCTGGGTAATGGAGGGTGGTAGCAGAATCTGGAGGAGGAAGAGGGAAGGGGATCAGGAGGGATGGACAAAAGTTCAGGGTAGAGTCAGGCAGTACAGCCCCAGAGAACATCCGCAGGTTACAATAGCAAATAGGTTCAGTGCGTTAGAGTCAGCAGCTGAAAGTGACAGGGAAGAGATTCAGCATTTAGTGGTTGGGGACTCAAGGGTAAGGCCCTTAAGGCGAACATTCTGTGGGAAGAGAGGACAGATGTATAGTCAAACCAGGGGCAAGAGCAGTTGATATGGGCCCTGTCATTGAGGAAGAACTTGGCAGGAGTAGCCCGGAGACAGTTATACTACAGGTGGGGGTGAACGACATAGGACCTAGGCAGAGTGTGAGAATAGTAGCGGAGTACCGGAGCCTGCTGCAGAGGTTGAAGGAATCCAGGAAACCAGCCATTGTGACTGGCATCCTCCCTCGCTGTGGAGCCAGTGAGGAGTGGTACTCGAGAGCTCTGTCTGTGAACAGCTCAGTTCAGAACTTATGTTCAGCTATGGGGCTTAGTTATGTAGACTTATGGGATCAGTTCTGTGAGTGGCGTAGGTACTATATGAAGGATGGGCTTCACTTATCGGATGAGGGGGCAAGGACTTTGGGAGATGCCTACAGAAGTGTCATTCAGGGAAACTAGGTAGGAGGGGGGTTCAGGGACGCTAGTACTAGGGCATCAGGAAGTAAGCATCGGTAGAAGTTCATGTCAGAATAGGACAGTAGATCATAATTCCCTCAGAATTAGTAGAGTCCGCTCAAAGTATAAGATCACATGTGTGCTGCTGAATGCCCAAAGTATTAGGTCTAAATTTGATGAGTTTGAGTGTTATGTTGCCCTTGAAAAGCCTGATATCATTTGTGTAACCGAGACATGGGTTAGTGAGGGGTATAATAGGGATAGGCTACAAGTCATAACTCATGTCGTTTGAGTACGACCTTTGAGTAACGACCTTTGAGTACATACTGGGTTCAATACATATTATTAATTGCGCAAAGGTGCTAGCTCGGTAATGGGTCAGTTAACTCACGAGTTACTGGGGTATATTTCACAACTCGACTTACTGGGGGGGGGGCTATTTTTTGCACCCCCTCTTATCTCCGGAACTAAAGGATCGATTGTAAAAAATCAAACGGCGTTTGATAGCCCTGTGAAATGTATCGAGGGAAACCTAATATTACTGACCTCGGGTTGACCAATAACGTCACAGGTCAGGTCAAGTATAAAACGTTTGACCGTATCCAAAGGTCTCGATGGATGGAATTGTCGCACAAAATTGCGATATTAAACGCATTAACATTCGATAAATTGGTATGATTCGTGTGTCTGACACTTTTAAGTACCATTATATGTTCTTTATAACCTTGGGTCAGGCCAAGGTCATCTGAGGTCTCGAGCTCAAGCTGCAGAATACGGTCATTAGGCGCTGTAACACATGTTTATGGGTTTGCTTTTCGTCTAGAACGCGAAAAATGACTTTCTAACATTGTTTGTTCCATATAAATAGAAGTTAAAAGCAAAAACGGAAATGCATTTTTTATGCATAGTAATGCTGTGAGAGGTGACGATTTTGTTTGTGTGTAATTTAAAGGTCATACGTTAGTCAGTTTTGAAGATTCGACTTCAACTTTGGTATACCTATTCAGCTACACCTCTCGATCCGGTTATAGTCCGGTTTTTGATAATTCTGACTAAAAAAAATGTAAAAAAAAACAAATATATTTGGATTTCTCAATATTTTGAATTAAAAAAACTCAAAAATCCAAGATAGCAGTTTGATAGCCCAGTCTTTTGTCAGTAATTTGATTTAAGACGATTTAATTTACCTCAAACATTGTACCCTATAACCCTCGCCCTACGTGGGGAGGGGGGGGGGGGGGGCCTGACAGGCCCTCCTGAGTTTTTTTAAAATAACTTTTTACACATACGGCGCATCTTGTTGAAATTTTAGGTTGCTGAGTTTACAACAATTGTACGTATTCTGTACGAATGTATTTGAAATTGGTTGAGTAGTTTGGGAGATCATCGTGTTTTAATGACGTCATGTTGGTGGAAACACGATTAATATTTGAAAAATGGTGGAAAACAGAGTTTTCAAGGAAATTACAAACACAATTCACCAAAGATACAAATGGTATTCTCTTTAAAATGCAATCTCGGATTTTCCCAATTTTGCGTTTTTGACCCCTAAAATAAAACCAAACTGATTTTGTTGGTAAAATCCCCACAAAACCAACGTTTTCAGAGATATTATCAAAACCGGAATATATGTGGGAACACTGAGTATGGAAAATATCCATACCAAATTTCAAAACATCATCTTTCTTTTTGACTGAGTGATGGCTCCCTAAGTGTAAGAAACTGATGACGTCATCTTTTTTTAATTACTTTTTTTACTTTTTTTGACAAGATAAGAACAAATAATTACCTTTTCTGTATTTCTGAGCCAAAACTGGTCTCGGAACATGTTTTTTTTTGTATTTACATTTATCAATGTATAATTTTGAGGTTTTCTGAAGAGCAAAATCGCTGTTCTGGATTCCTCTCATGACAGGCAAGATGCTGGTTCTTACTGCATTGCTCTAAGTTGCTTGGTTTGGAAGTTAACAGGCCTACGGGGGGGGGCTGTCAGGCCCCTCCCCCGTAGGGCGAAGGTGAAAAAGGCTCCCGTAGGGCGAGGGTTAACACGCGCCCTGGAGGGGGGGGGGGGCGAAATCCGCCCACCCCTCCGGTTTTTCGAGGATAGCGTAAAAACGGCGTCGTGCAGCGCCGCTGTTTTTGGTATACCTGTTTAGAAATGAACTTTCCGCATTATGTAAAATTCGTGGCCTCAGGTCATCTCAGGTCAGGTCACCAGACCAGGTCACGTGATGACCTCAACTCCAAAACGTTTGCAGTAGTACCACAGCCACAGTTTTACGCCGATCGGTTTAAATCTTGCAGGACTTCATAAGGTCATAGATACAAACAATTTGTTAATCTCGGATTTCTGATATCGGTGACCTAAGGTCAGGGTTAATTTTGTGACCGCCAACACGGTTTTATCAATAACTATCGATATAAAGAAGATAGAGAAGAAAAAACGGTACCAATATGTTTGTCTCATCGAGACACGTCTCCCAATATGCAACATGACCAACTTGGGTCGCCACTTGACCTTGACCAAAGGTCAAATTTCTCAGTTGACCTAACCCGGTCACCATGAATATGATTCGAAGCGCCTTGACAAGACACACGCGATGGCGTAAACATTATTTTTTAAATCTTTATTAGGTAAAAGGTTATTAGGGGAAAACAGTTTTGCAAACAAAATCACCTCTTTGACATTCGATGACCTCTGGAGCCTAAACTATTGACCTGAGCTCAAATCTGAGGACACCTATACGGATTTCATTTTTCAATGACTTTCGATTGCTTTTTTCCGTTTGCTGCTAACCATCATAGTTCCCAAGATATTTGGGGGTGTTCGAACCGAAGTCTTGAAAACTTGAAAATCTGACCCTTGATGACCTCTGGTGACCTCAATATTGACCTGAAAAAAAAAATTAACCAAGTACTTTCGAAAGAGCTTGTCTCGAGCTATCTAACGTCGTTTTCCGCTTGTCGCTATGTTGAGTAGTTTTCGAGATCATAGGGGGGGGGGGGCGAAATCCGCCGCCCCCCACCCCTCCAGGGCGTGTAATTATCAGAGGCCCTCCAGAGCGCGTGTTAAAACACGTAAAACGAAAGGAAATGGTATCCTCTTTAACCCTCGCCCGGGTAGGGCAAAATCACTACGTGTTCGGGTGGGGGGGGGGGGGGTACGACCCCCCCCCCCCCTTAGCGTTTCGCCCCTAATTGACCTAGAGCTTCGATTCATAAGCGAGCGTGTTGCTTATGACGAGAGGAAACCGCTGATACCCTATTTGAAAGTCTTGGGTCATTAGGTGACCTCTGAGGTCATGGCAATGACCCAAATGTCATCAAAATTGGAAATGCGTATAAATTGAATTTTACCGAGCTAGAATCGTGAATGAGCAAATCATAATGCTTAATCGGTGCCAAATTCGTAATCAGCGTCACAAAATGTCCTAAAAACTCCCAAATTCCAAAAAGTTAATTTCAGGTCATATGTGGTCAGTGACCTCGGTTGAGCTGTGGAAGCGCAGGACCCCAGTGGAACATATAATTATGTAAAATGGATCCCAAATTTAAAATCAGAGTCACTAAATGTCCTAGAAACAGCCAGAAGCCCAAAAAAGTCATCGGAAGTCATCGGAGGTCAATGACCTCAGTTAACCTCTGAAAAGGTCAATCGAGGTGACAATCTCAGTGGAAATCAATACTGTCACCTGGAAACACCTGTGTATTAGCTGCTGAACAGCAAACACTTGAAAACTGCAGAAGTTACAAGCATCGATACTGCGGGACGCCAGTTGCCCCTGACATGACCTTGAGAAAAATGTCATAGGTCACGGGTTATGTGGAGGTGTTAACAAAAACTCAAAATTTCCAGTATGTGGGATTTTTTTAAAGTAGGGTACTGAAAGTTGCATCGAAATCGGTTGGAAACTACGCGAGTTATTCCAGAAAAACCGAGGGGGGGTGGCATTCACACCGATACCCGGGAGAGGGTTCAAATGCTTATCTCGAATTTGCAAAATTTTGAGTTATGGAAACAAAAAACACAAACAGTGATTGAAAAACAACATCGAAATTTTGAAGATATTGAGAAGAAAAAAAAACAGGAATACATATAGGAGAACCAAGTATGGATGATGCCTAAGCCGAATATCAAAGTGATAGCTTTATTTTTAACTGACTTATGGCTCCATCGTCCCTAAGTATGAGTAACTTATGACATCATTCTTTTAAATGGAGTGTTTTGGCTGTTAGTGACCAGATTAAAACAAATAAATGTCACCAATGTATTTGTGAGACAAAATTGGTCTAGGATGTCTCTTTTAGTTATATTAACCCTCGCCCTATGGGGGGGGGGGGGGCCTGACAGGCTCCCCGTGATAATTTTGTGAGAATTTTGGGGAGATAATGACGTTTTAGTCATGTCGTCATTTTTGGTGAAAAAACGTTAAATGTTTGACAAATCGTAGAAAAAAGCATGTTAATGCAAATTGCAAATAAAAGGCGTCAAAAGAAAGGAAATAACATTGTCTTTGACATGGTTATCTCAGATTTCCAAAATTTGGGTTTTTGACCCCCAAAAATGCAAAAAACGATTTTTTGGGAAGAATTTCCACAAAAGTTTTTGTTTAAAGATTTTCAAGAAACCGGAAGACATATTAGATGACCGAGTATGAACGATGTTCAAACCAAATTTCAAAGAAATTTCTTTATTTTTTACTGACTTATGGCTCTCTAAGAATAAGTAACTCATGACGTCATTTTTTATTGCGTTTTTTTTGTCTTTTACTGACCATATACAGACAAATAAATGCCACCACTGTATTTCGAAGACAAAACTAGTCTAGAAACGTGCAATGTTTATTTAGATTAATCAATTTCAAATTTTAACCTTATTGTGACCTGACCTTGACCTGAGGGCGATTATATGGTCTCAGGCTGTGAAAATGGCTGCTTCTATCGAATTATACGTGTAAAATAACCCATACAACATGTGTCGCATGGCGTTCGTAGACCTGTGACCTTTTGTAACCTGACCTTGACCTTGACCTTTGCTTAAAATTTCACTTTTACTTATGCGGGAGATGAATTATACATTTGGGAGCACTTTGTGAGATAATAATTGCAATACAAGGCTTTGGTTGGAAAGTATAGCCAAAAACCCAAATACTTAAATTTTGACACTTGACCTGACCGTGACCTGACATGTGACCTTATGTTAATAATTTCGGGCATGTGTTAGATTGTTCTCACTGAGAGATTTCAATCGCCGCCTTGCGCGTCTCGCTGTGGTTATTGGTTCGGAATATACGAGGGGGTAAAATTTACCCCCCAGCACCGCACGTTCGGATGGAGACCCCCCAGCGCCGCGCGGGTTAACCCGCGAGTTACTGGGATATATTTCATAACGCGACTTACTGGGGGAGGGCTATTTTTTGCCCCCCCCCCCCCCATCGGATCTCCGGAAATACTGGACCGAATGTACAAATTCAAACGGCCTTCGATAGCCCTGGGAAATTTATCGAGGGAAACATAATATTATTGATCTCGGGGTCACCGATGACGTCACAGGTCAGGTCAAGTACAAAATGTTTGACCGTGTCAAAAGGTCTCGATGTCGCGCAAAATTGCGATATTAAACGCATACGCTGTCGATAAATCGGTGTGATTCGTGTGTCTGACACTTTTAAGTACCTTTCTAAGCTGTTTATGACCTTGGGTTAGGTCAAGGTCATCCGAGGTCACGAGGTCAAACTGCAGATTACAGTCATTAGGCGTTGTAACACATGTTAATGGGTTTGTTTATCGTCTAGAGCGCGTAAAATGACCTCAGAACATTGTTTGTTCTATATGACTAGAAGTAAAAAGCAGAAATGGAAATGCGTTTTTTATGCATAGTAATGCTGTGAGAGGTGGTCGATTTTTGTCATTTAAAGGTCATAACTCAGTCATTTTTGAAGATTTTGATTTCAAATTTGGTACACATATTTACCGGACACATCTCGATCACAAGTATTCCGGTTTTTTGATAATTCTGTTTTTTTTATTGAAAATTTTGTAAAAACAAAAAAATGAATTTCTCAAAATTTTTAATTTAAAAAAACTCAAGAATCCTAGAGAGCAGTTTGATATCCCGGTCTATTGTCAGTATTTTGACTCAATTCAATTGAGTTTATCTCAAACATCGTACTTTTGACAGCGTTTTCCGCAAACCATTATTTTGCAACCAAAACTGAAGAACAAGACGTCACTCTGACGTCATTCCCGGTTGACCTATCATAACCTCATATTTTTCCTTATGCCAATATGTGTAGAATTGATGTGAGAGAAGGTACTGCAAGTTTTGTGACGATAGAGGTGTTTGTTTAAGAGTTATGGCAAACTAACGGGAGGGGGGGGAGGGGGCAAAAAATAGCCCCCCGTAACTCGCGGGTTAACCCGCGCGGCGCTGGGGTCTCCATCCGAACGTGCGGTGCTGGGGGTTAAATTTTACCCCCCCCCCTCTCTTATCTTCCGAACCAATAACCGCAGCGAGACGTGCAAGGCGGCGATCGAAAGCTCTCAGTGAGAAGAATCTAACGCATGCCTGAAATTATTAACATAAGGTCACATTTCAGGTCACGGTCAGATCAAGTGTCAAAATTTAAGTATTTGGGTTTTTGGGCTATACTTTCCATCCAAAGCCTTGTATTGCAACTATTATCTCACAAAGTGCTCCCAAATGTATAATGCATCTCCCGCATAAGTAAAAGTTCAATTTTAAGCAAAGGTCAAGGACAAGGTCAGGTCACAAAAGGTCACGGGTCTGCGAAAGCCATGCGACACATGTTGTATGGGTTATTTTACACGTATAATTCGATAGAAGCAGACATGTTCACAGCCTGACACCATATAATTGCCATCAGGTCAAGGTCAGGTCACAATAAGGTCAAAATTTGAAATTGATTAATCTAAATAAACATTGAATGTTTCTATACTAGTTTTGTCTTCTAAATACAGTGGTGGCTTTTATTCGTCTGTATCTGGTCAGTAAAAGCCAAAAAACGCAATTTAAAAAAAATGACGTCATGAGTTACTTATTCTTAGAGAGCCATAAGTCAGTCAAAAATAAAGATATTGCTTTGAAATTTGGTTTAAACATCGTTCATACTCGGTTCTCTAATATATCTTCCGGTTTTTTAAATCTTCAAACAAAAAACTTTTGTGGAAATTCTTCCCCAAAAATCAGATTTTTGCAATTTTGGGGATCAAAACCCCAAAATTTTGAACATCTGAGATAGCCACGTTAAAGGCAATGTTATTTTCTTTCTTTTGACGTCTTTTATTTGCTATTTGCATCAACACGCTATTTTCTACGATTTGTCAAACATGTAATGTTTTTTTCACCAAAAATGACATGACATGACGTCACTAAAACGTCATTATCTCCTAACAAATTTCACGAATTTCAACAAAATTGTAACACAAGATGTAAAATGGATGCACGATAAGGTACCGCAAGTTTCATTTCAATATCGCTCATAGTTTTTAAGTTATGGAGAAAATCCGGGAGGGGGGGTAATAATGAATGTGCAGCACGCTAAACACTTTAGGGGGAGGGGGCCGATTCGGCCCCCGGACAAGAATAGGGTTAACCCGCGCCGCGCCGGGGGGGGGGGGGGGTTAGACACACTAACTCTGTATTTTTTCAAGAATAGCGAGAAAATGGCGGCGCGCAGCACAGCTTTTTTTGGCACAGCTGTTTAGGCATCAATTGCGCACATTATGTTTTTAAAAAATACATAGGGTCATCTCAGGTCAGGTCACCAGACCAGGTCACGTGACTCCACCTCCAAAAACTTGTGGTCGTACCACATTCATAGTGTTTGAATGATGGGTTTTACACTTACATGATTTCATAAGGTCATATATATATATATATATCTTCAATTCGTTTATCTTGGATTTTTTTATATCAGCAAGCTAAGGTCGGTCAATTTCGTGACCTCCCCATTATAAGTCACGGGGGAAATATTCAAATGCTTTCTTTTTCAAGAATACGCAAGATATCAGAATAATTCCTAATGGATCATGTTATTATAGGACATTCTTGATGACCAATGTGCAATTTTTCTTCAGTGAACCCTAAAGGGTCAGCCGAGGTCATCCGAGGTCACCAACAGTTGTATGCCAATAACTCTCGACATAATAACGATAGAGAATTAAAACCGACACCAATATGTTTGTTTCGTCGCAGTACGTCTTCACATATGCAACATGACCTACTTGGGTCACCACTTAAACTTGACCTAAGGTCAAATTTTGAAGTTGACCTAACCTGATCAACACTAAGATAGGTTAAAGCGTCTTCACGAGACAAACATGATAGCATCAAAATAATTTCCTTGTCGATATTATGTAAAAAGATATTCGTGACAAAACTGTTTTGTACAAAACTAGCCTTTTTGACATTTGATGGGCTCTGGAAACTATACTATTGACCTGAGCAAAAATCTGATTACACATTGACGATTGCATTTCTCAATAGATTTCCATTGCGCTTTTTCAGTTTGTTCCCAGCTATCATAGGTCCTGTGATATCTTGGGTTTCTGGAGCGAAGTCGTAAAACTGAACAATTTGACCGTTGATGACCTCTTTTGACCTCGATATTGGCAAGGAAGGAAGAAAACAAATTTTAGGAAGAAAACAAATATTTGTTTTACTTTCGAATATGCTTCTTCAGAGCTTTTGAACGCGTTTTCTGCATCTTTCTAGCCATTTTCGTTTTCGAGTAAGAGGGGGTGTTTAACCCCATTTGTAACAGGCTCCTGGCTACCCCTATTTGTAACAGGGGGCGGATTCCGCCCCCCCCCCCCCCGGAGATCTCGAGATTTACCCGTCCGATTTTCAAAAATGAAACGGTGTTTGGTTCCCCTCAACACGATCTACATTTCTAAATAATAAAAAAACATACATTTTTGATAGGGGGGCAACAGGGGGGCAGAAACTACAAATTTTAGTGGTATTTTTGATCCAACATAGCTTTCATGTTTATCACCGATTTTAACACAACTAATAGGAATCGATAGAGATTGAATTGGAAATTGATATATGACGGTGATGTTCGAAAATTCAAAATCATAGGCGTGTGCAGGTCACTCAGTATGGTGGTGAAGTAAATGCGTTTTTTTAAAATAAAATAAATGAAATGATATGTGATTGAGACATTAGACAAAATAGTTATAAAGCATATTTTTTGCCATATTTGGTACCAGGTTAGTGAAAAAAGGGGGGTAAAATTGGGAAAAATATTAACCGCAGACAAGTTGCTACCCAGCACTATAAATATGTTACTTATTATAGATAGTTCCTTTTTGCATGTTGTACTTCATCTTAGGCGTATCCAGGATCCAAACTGGGGCGGCGCAAGACTTTTTGATAAGTATATTATCCGCTATTATGATACTAACTAGTCAACAGTGACTATTTCACTTACAACTTCAATTAACATTGCTTACCCCCTTTTTACCCTACCTGGGCTCGCCTATTATCTTATAATCGTTCGTAGAGTAGCCTGTGGTGTGTGTTTCGTCCGAAAGCTGCAGTATGTTATGTCATTGTACGCCCATGCCTCTTAGTTTCCTTGCAATAATATGACCCCTTTCTTCCATTCCTGAGCGCGCCTCTGCCAAAAATGACTTTATTCCCTTTTTATCGTTTCATATGTGCATATATCATTATAAGCAAAACGTCTAATGCGCCGTTATCGCTGGCATATCGTCATCACCATGCCAGTCACCCCCTTTTCATGTTCCTGAACACGCCCATGAAACTTTATATGTAATAAATTATGCAAATAATGGAAGCAAAAGCTATCTTTTACATCTTGATGGCTATAAATGCCCCTTACATTGCTCTATTGGCTTTCCGCCAAGCATTGCATGCTTCCTGGAACCCCCCCCCTTTTCAAACCCCTGAAACCGCCTCTGCCATGCAATTTTTATGATATTTCATTAACATCAACTAATTTGCACTTGTTGCAATCACCATAAACCGATGTAACTCCTTCATACTTGAGGCAGTTAGGCAGAATCTGTGAAGATCGCATTTCCGTATTATCGCCAAATGTCGCCTCCGAACCTACCCAAAACTATGCCCTGGAACCGCCTCTGTTCAGGTTAGGAACTCAAAATTTTGACTCCAAATGCGGAGTTTAATTCTATGAAAAGTCCCAAAATTTCAATGTCTTGCTCCCAGCCGCTCTGGAGATATCTGCGAAAAAACATGAGGGAGGTTGGCTGGATCCGCCCCCTGTTACAAATAGGGTTAACCCCCTCCCCCCGGCAAGGCGGAGGTGGCGCCGAGCACCGGCACTGCGCGGGTTAACCCTATTTGTAACAGGGGAGGCGGATTCCGCCCCACTCCCTCATGTTTTTCAAATATATCTGCAGAACGGCTGGAAGCAGGTCCATGAAATTTTTAGACTTTTCCTAGAATTGAAATCCGCATTTGAAGTCAAAGTTGTGAGCTCTTAACTTGAACAGAGGCGGTTCCAGGGCATGGTTTTGGGAGAGTTCGGCGGAGACATTTGGCGATACTACGGAAATGCGATCTTCATGGTTTATTCCTAACTGCCTCAAGTATGAAGGAGTTACATCGGTTTACGGCGATTGCAACAAGTGCAAATTAGTTGATGTCAATGCAATATCATAAAAATTGCCTGGCAGATGCGGTTTCAGGGGCTTGAAAAGGGGGGGGGGGGGTTCCAGGAAGTATTCAATGCTTGGCGGGAAGTCAATAGAGCTTTGTAAAGAACATTTATAGCAATCAAGATGTAAAATATAGCTTCTCCTTCCATTATTTGCATACTTTATTACATATAGAGTTGCAAGGGCGTGTTCAGGCACATGCAAAGGGGGGTGACTGGCATTGTGATGACGATATGCCAGCGATTACGGCGCAATAGACGGTTAACTTATAATGATATGTGTACATATGAGGCCAGCAGAGGGAATAAAATCATTTTTTTGAAGAGGCGCGCTCAGGAGTGGAAGAAAGGGGGTCATATTATTGCAAGGAAACTAAGATGCATGGGCCTACAATGACATAACATACTGCATTTTTCGGATGAAACACGCACCACATGGTACTCTACGAACGATTATGAGAAAATAGGCGAGTCCAGGTAGGGTAAAAAGGGCGGTAACCAATGTGAATTGAAGTTGTCAGTGAAATAGTCACTGTGGACTAGTGAGTATCATAATAGCGAATAATATACTAATAAAAACGTCTTGCGCCTCCCCAGTTTGGATCCTGGATGCGACTATGATGAAGTATAATAAGCAAAAAGGAACTATCTACGATCAGTAACTTATTTATAGTATAATGTCACAATAACATACCATTGAATTTATCCCAAAAAAACAAAAAATAGTTTTATTCCGAATTTACTTCATCCCCATATTGAGTGATCTGCACACGCCTATGATTTTGAATTGACAAAAGTTATCGCTATATATAAATCTCCAATTCAATCTCTATCGATTCTCTTTCGTTGTATTAAAATCGATTGATAAACATGACAGCTGTGTTGGATAACATATACCACTAAAATTTGTAGTTTTGGCCCCCCTGTCCCCGTATCAAAAATGTATATATATCTTTTTTTTAATAAATGTAGATCGTGTTAAGAGGAACCAAACGCCGTTTCATTTTTGAAAACAGACGGGTAGATCTCGAGATCTCTGCGTGGGGCGGGGGCGGAATCCGACCCCCTGTTACAAATAGTGGTAGCCAGGAGCCTGTTACAAATAGGGTTTTAACCCTTGCCCTACGGAATACTTTTCACCTTCGCCCTACGGGGGAGGGGGGCTGACAGCCCCCCCCCAGTTAACTTCCAAACCATGCAACCGAACCATGGTTTCAGGTTAACGTTGACCTTCCAGGTCAAATGAATGACATCGGATTTATTACGTCCAGAACAGCGATTTTGCTCTTCAGAAAACCTCAAAATTAGAAATTGATAAATGTAAATAAAAAGGACAGTTTAAATAAAATGCCAGTTTCCTAGACCAGTTTTGGCTCAGAAATACAAAAAGGTAATTATTTGTTCGTATCATAAGGTCATAGATACCAACAATTTGTTTATCTCGGATTTCTAATATCGGTGACCTAAGGTCAGGTCAATTTTGTGACCGCCAACACGGTTTTATCAATAACTATCGACATAATGAAGATAGAGAAGAGAAAACGGTACCAATATGTTTGTCGCGTCGAGACACGTCTCCCAATATGCAACATGACCAACTTGGGTCTCCACTTGACCTTGACCTGAGGTCAAATTTCTTAGTTGACCTAACCCGGTCACCATGATTATTATTCGAAGCGCCTTGACAAGAAACACGCGATGACGTAAACATTATTGCCTTATCTTTATTAGGTAAAATGTTATTTGGGGGAAACAGTTTTGAAAACAAAATCACCTTTTTGATATTCGATGACCTCTGGAGCTTAAACTATTGAACTGAGCTTAAATATGAGGACACCTATGTCGATTGCATTTTTCAATGACTTTCGATTGTTTTTTTTCCGTTTGCTGCTAACTATCATAGTTCCCGAGATATTTGGGAGTGTTCGAACCGAAATCTTGAAAATGTGAAAATCTGACCCTTGATGACCTCTGGTGACCTCAATAGTGACCCGATAAAAAAATTAACGAAATTCTTTCGAAAGAGCTTGTCTCGAGCTATCTAACGTCGTTTCCTGCTTGTCGCTATGTTGCGTGGTTTCCGAGATCATGGGGGGGGGGGGGCGAAATCCGCCCCCCCCCCCTCCAGGGCGTGTAATTATCAGAGGCCCTCCAGGGCACGTGTTAAGGACTCTGACTCAGAGAGAATGCATATAGTTTTGATAAACAACAATAATTCACTGCCTTCTGTCCTGAATCAGCGCCATACAAGTCCATTTTTGACAATATAACAATTATTGTATTAACCCTATCTGTAACAGGGGGGGGGGGGGCGGATTCCCCCCCCCCCCCCCCCCCCCCCCCCCTCATGTTTTTCGCAGATATCTCCAGAACGGCTGGAAGCAGGCCCATGAAGTTTTGGGACTTTTCACAAAATTGAATACCGCATTTGGAGTCAAAATTTTGAGTTCCTAACCTGAACAGAGGCGGTTCCAGGAAACAGTTTTGGGTGGGTTCGGAGGCGATATTTGGCGATAATACGGAAATGCGATCTTCACGGTTTCTTCGTAACTGCCTCAAGTATGAAGGAGTTACCTCGGTTCACGGTGATTGCAACAAGTGCAAATTAGTTGATGTTTATGAAATATCATTAAAACTTCATGGCAGAGGCGGTTTCAGGGGCTTGAAAAGGGGGGGGGGGGTTCCAGGAAGTATTCAATGCTTGGCGGGAAGCAAATAGAGCAATGTAAGGGGCATTTATAGTTATCAAGATGTAAAAGATAGCTTCTGCTTCCATTATTGGCATAATTTATTACATATAGAGTTTCAGGGGCGTGTTCAGGCACATGAAAAGGGGGGTGACTGGCTTGGTGATGACGATATGCCAGCGATAACGGCGCAATAGACGGTTAGATTATAATTATATATGCACATATGAGGCCAAGAAAGGGAATAAAGTCATTTTTTCAGAGGCGCGCTCAGGAATGGAAGAAAGGGGATCATATTATTGCAAGGAAACTAAGAGGCATGGGCGTACAATGACATAACATACTGTAGTTTTCGGATGAAACACACACCACAGGCTACTCTACGAACGATTATAAGATAATAGGCGAGTCCAGGTAGGGTAAAAGGGGGGTAAGCAATGTTAATTGAAGTTGTAAGTGAAATAGTCACTGTTGACTAGTTAGTATCATAATAGCGGATAATATACTTATCAAAAGGTATTGAGCCGCCCCAGTTTGGATCCTGGACACGCCTATTATGAAGTACAACATGCAAAAAGGAACTATCTACGATCAGTAACATATTTATAGTGCTGGGTAGCAACTTGTCTGCGGTTAATTTTTTTTCCAATTTTACCCCCCTTTTTCACTAACCTGGTACCGCCTATGGCAAAACAAAATATGATTTTTAACTGTTTTGCTTCATGTTACAATCACATATCATTTCATTTCTTTTAAAAAAAAACATCAATTTTTTTTTATTACGCATTTATTTCACCCCAATATTGAGTGACCTGCATAAGCCTATGATTTTTGAATTTGCAAACGCCACTGTCATATATCAATTTCCAATTCAATCTCTATCGATTCGTATTAATTGTGTTAAAATCGGTCGATAAACATGAAAGCTATGTTGGATCAAAAATACCACTAAAATTTGTGGTTTTTGCCCCCCTGTTGCCCCCCTATCAAAAATTCAGATTTTTTGTATGATTTATAAATGTAGATCGTGTTGAGGGGAACCAAACGACGTTTCATTTTTGAAAATCAGACGGGTACATCTCGAGATCTCCGGGGGGGGGGGGGGGGGGTGGGCGGAATCCGCCCCCCTGTTACAAATAGGGGTAGCCAGGAGCCTGTTACAAATAGGGTTAAACAATATAATCAAATCGTGTTTGGGACAAAATTAATAGGTGAACTATTTCCTTTAACCCTCGCCATACCGGAACTTTTTTCACCTTCGCCCTCCGGCGGGGGGGGGGGGCTGACAGGCTCCCTGTTAACTTCCAAACCAAGCAACTTAGAGCAATGCGGTCAGAACCAGCATGTTGCCCGTCATGAGAGGAATCTAAAAATATGCGATTTTTAGGTTTCAGATCAACGGGTGACCTTCCAGGTCAAGTGAATGACCTCGGATTTACCACGTCCAGAACAGCGATTTTGCTCTTCAGAAAACCTCAAAATGAGAAATTGATAAATGTAAATAAAAAGGACAGTTTAAATAAAAAGCCAGTTTCCTAGACCAGTTTTGGCTCAGAAATACAAAAAGGTAATTATTTGTTCGTATCTTGTCAAAAAAAATCGAAAAAGTTATTTGAGAAAAAATGACGTTATCAGTGTCTTACACTTAGAGAGCCACCAATAAAGTCAAAAATAAAGATATTGCTTTGAAATTTGATATGAGTATTTTCCATACTCAGTTCTCTCAAATATGTTCCGTTTTTTTAATATCTTTAAAATTTTGATTTTGTGGGGAATTTCCCCCCCCCAAAAAATCAGTTTTATTTGAAATTTTATAGGTAAAAACCCAAAATTTTCCAAATCCGAGTCGCCATTTTAAAGACAATATTATTTTATATCTTTGGTAATTTGCGTTTGCAATTTGCTTTAAAACTCTGCTTTCTACGATTTTTCACATATTTTTCATTTGTTACCAACAAGACGTCATCAAAACATGATTATCTCCCAAACTACTCAAGCACTTTCAATTAAATTTGTACAGTCTACGTATAATTGTTGTAAACTCAGATACCAAAAATTTCAGCTAAATACACCGCATGTGTAAAAGTTATTTAAGAAAAACCTCAGAGGGGGCTGTCAGCCCCCCCCCCGTAAGGCAAGGGTTAAGTGGCCGAAAGCTTCCGAGTTTAACCCTCGTTCTGGTGGGTGGGGGGATCATTTTGAACCCCTTGAGGATTTTCGGGAATAACGGGAAAACAGCGACGCGCAGCGCCGCTATATTCGGCACAGCTGTTTGGGTAACAATTAACCAAATTGTGTGAATATGTTGACCTTAGACCTTCTCAGGTCAGAAAACCAGGTCACGTCAAGCGACCTTAGGTGAAACAATATTTGTGTTCGAACCAAAGCCACGGTGTTTGTCCGAGATATTTAAAACTTACAGGATTTCATAAGGTCTTAAGATCCTACAATTCGAGTATCTCTGATGTTTTGATATCGGTGACCAAACTTCAGGTCAATTTTGTGACCCCTCATTATATATTAACCCTTGCCCTACGGGGGGGGGCCTGACAGGCCCTCCCCCTGGAGGTTTTTCTTAAATAACCTTTCACAAATAAGGTGCACCTTGCTGAAATTTGTGGTAGCTGAGTTTACACCAATTATACGTAAGCTGTCAAAAATTAATTGAAATTTGTCAAAAAGTTTGGGAGATAATAATGTTTTGATGAATCATGTTGGTAAAAACATAAGAAATATTTGAAAAATCGTAGAAAACAGAGTTTTAAAGCAAATTATAAACGCAATTCACCAAAGATGCGAAATTACATTTTCTTTAAAATGGCACTCTTTGATTTCCAAAATTTTGGGTTTTTGACCCCCAAAATAAACTGTTTTTTTTTAAATCCCCACAAAATCAAAATTTTCAAAGATGTTAGAAAAACCAAAATATATGTGAGAGAACTGAGTATAAGCAATACCCATACCAAATTTCACAGCAATATCTTCATTTTTGACTGAGTGATGATGGCTTCCTAAGTGTAAGAAACTGATGACGTCATTTTTTTTGACATTTCTGGTAAAGATACGAACAAATAATTACCTTTGTTGTATTTCTGAGCCAAAACTGGTCTAGGAACATGCCTTTTTATTTACATTTATCAATTTATAATTTTGAGGTTTTCTGAAGAGCAAAATCGCTGTTCTGGACGTGGTAAATTCGAGGTCATTCACTTGACCTGGAAGTTCACCCGCTGACCTGAAACCTAAAAATCGCATATTGTTAGATTCCTCTCGTGACAGGCAACATGCTGGTACTCACCGCATTGCTTTAAGTTGCTTGGTTTGGAAGTTAACAGGGGGGAGGGCTGTCAACCCCCCCGTAGGGCGCAGGTGAAAAAAGCTCCCGCAAAAAAACTCCCCCTCCCCCAGTGTTCGGCTGAATACCCCTACGGGGCGCGGGTTAATTCTGAAATTTAACCCTCACCCAACGGGAGCTTTTTCACCTTCGCCCTACGGGGCGGGGGGGGGGGGGCTGACAAGGCCCCCTTTTAACCCGCGAGTTACTGAGGTATATTTCATAACGCGACTTACTGGGTGGGTCTTTTTTTTGCCCCCCCTCTGATCTTTGGAACTGCTGGACCGAATGTAAAAATTACAACGGTATTCGATAGCCCTGGGAAATTTATAGGGAGAAACATAATATTGTTGGCTTCGGGGTCACCGATGAGGTCACAGTTCAGGTCAAGTACAAAATGTTTGACCGTGTCAAAAGGTCTCGATGGATGGAATTGTCGCGCAAAATTGCGATATTAAACGCATAAGCAGTCGATAAATCGGTATAATTCGTGTGTCTGACACTTCTAAGTACCTTTCAAAACTGTTTATGACTTTGGGTCAGGTCAAGGTCATCCGAGGTCACGAGGTCAAACTGCAGATTACGATCATTAGGCGTTGTAACGCATATTTATGGGTTTTTTTCGTCTAGAACGCGACAAATGACCTTAGAACATTGTTTGTTCCATATAAATAGAAGTGAAAAGCAAAAACGGAAATGCGTTTTTTATGTATAGTAATGTTGTGAGAGGTGGTCGATTTTTGTCATTTAATGGTCATAAGTCAGTCATTTTGTAGATATCGACTTCAAATTTGATACACATATTCACCGGACACGTCTCGATCACGTTTAATCCGTTTTTTGGATAATTCTGTTTTTGTTGAAAAGTTTGTAAAAACAAAAAGAAATGTATTTGGATTTCTCAAAATTTTGCATTTTTAACAAATCAAAAATCCGAGATTGCAGTTTCATAGCACGGTCTATTGTTAGTAATTTAGTTACAGACAATTGTGTTGATCTCAAACATCGTACCTTTGGCAGCGTTTTCCGAAAACCATTATTTTGCAACAAAAACCGAAGAACATGACGTCACCCTGACGTCATTTTCGGTTGACCTATCATAACCTCATATTTTGCCTTTTGTAACCATGTGTAGAATTGATGTGAGAGAAAGTACTGCAAGTTTAGTAACTATACTCATTCTCATTGAGGAGTTATTGCAAAATAACGGGAAGGGGGGAAATCGCTGTTCTGGACGTGGTAAATCCGAGGTCATTCACTTGACCTGGATGGTCACACGTTGACCTGAAACCTGACAAAAATCGCAAACTGTTAGATTTCTCTCATGACAGGCAACATGCTGGATCTTACTGCATTGCTCTAAGTTGCTTGGTTTGGAAGTTAACAAGGGGGGGATGTCAGCCCCACCGGTGAAAAAACTTGTTTAGGGCGTAGGGCGAAGGTGAAAAAACTCCCCTAGGGCGAGGGTTAAAGCAACCCGTTTTCAGCGAGACTTATGATTGCCTCAATAATTAGCCGGGTAATATTGGAAGTGTATCGACCACGAACGAGCAGATACAAAACCAACGATGTCGTGCCGTACCACACATATTTTACTTGATGTGGAATGTCCCCATTTTGTCCTTTTCACAGAACCTGGCGAAGGAGAACACGAGGATACGAGGAGGACTCGTATTGAAATCTTCTCATTTTGCCATTATCAGGAAGACCGTGGGCCTGTCATTCGTTCAAGACAGGGTAAAATGCTGCCCTGGACCGTGCCACCGGGGATTCTTTCTCTGATGCTCCTGCTGAGTTGCCTCCCCGGATCGTCCCAGGCCAAATACGCTCATGGTGCTCGACGCTCCGGCAAGAAGCTGGTAGGTCCTCCAGTTCGTGAGGAACATCATGCCAACGGTCCGGTGCAATGTCTCTCCCTTTGCGATAGGTTGGACACATGCCACTCCCTCAACTTCAACACCGTGAGCACCAGCATCAACTGCCACCTGTTTGAGGAGAGGGCATGCCTTAGCCACGACCTCGTCGCAGATCCAGCTGTGGACTACTACGACGTCTACGACCAGCCGACTACGGAGCGGCAGCTGCCGTTCTGGGACAATCCCGTCTGCTCTCAGGACGGCTACTGCTCCCCTTACTGTGCCGCGGAGAAGGTCGGAGATGCCTGCGTCGGGGATGGACACTGTATCGCCCACAGCATGGCGCCTGGCGCCTTCACCTGCTCCGACAGCACTTGTCAACTGGCTGGTGATTTCTGGGAGATTCGTCCCGGTCTAGCTATGCCGCGATGGATGGATTGGGTTCTAAGCCCACTGGTGAAGACCTACAAGAAGCTCGAAGTTGGCACCTGCGCGCTGGACGTCAAGCTGAAACTGGGAGTCGGGGCCACCGTTGAACTGAATCTAGCGGCGCATCAGAAAAAAAACTGAAACCGATTTGATATTCCGCATCGGACTTGAAACTACGGACCTGCATTTCTACAACGAAAACGAGTCCCCGATTGTCTCAGGTGCCGATACCACAGGCATGGTCAACACGGAGACCTTCACTCACCTGAAGATCTCCTGGTGCGGCGGCGCCATGGCCATCGGGCCGGCGGACAACCCGACCCTGGTCAGCGGACAGGCGAACGAAGTGGGCGAATTCGGGTTCCTGGCCGGCAACAGCAGCGGCACAGAGTCCTACCTCCAGGTGGAATCGGGTGTGGCCGACTCTTGGCTGTTTTCAAACAAGGGAACCGGCCCCGACCCCGTCTTCTTCTTCGGTGACTCGATGATCGAAAGAAAAATCGAGCCCAGTGTCGACGTCACTGTCAAGTACGACTGCAAGACCAAGGAATACTGCAATGTGTTTCTTCGCTCCGTTCATCCCCAGATGATGACCGTCTACGTTGGAGGATGGCATAACTCAGCCTGCGGCATCGCCTACAACGGTAGCACCCGGGGACCGTATCTTCTGAAACAAGTCACCGGACCAGTCCTCAGCTCCACCGAGTTCAACACCTTCACCGTGCGCTACAACAACGGCAAGCTCACCGTGTTCAGGAACGACGAAGTAGAACCCATACACAACGTCACCGTGCCCACTCTGCTGCCGCCAATCACAAGCGTTGGGATCGGCAGCATGGGCTGGGGTACCTGGAAGTCGGTCAGAGTTGCTCGGTATGACCCCGCCTGGAGAACCGACACCTGGAAAACCGACGGTGCCGGCTTCTCCAACATGGACCCGAACCTGCATTCGCCCTAGTTTGCGTTTCACTTCATCCTGTCCTAAAGGAAACCATATAAATATACATGCTCCTCAATTCCTGCAAAGGTTTAGCTTGTTTAGCCAAGAGTATTTCACATTTATTCCAGTTCTTCTTCTCCAATTCACGAGTAATTTGTTCAGCAAATCTTTCTGAAATGTTAGCATTTTTACTTTTTGCATATTAATGACTAGGTGACAAAGATCACCAGTTATGACTTAACCCGCGCAATGCAGGGTTCACCTGCGCACTGTTGATTTCAGCCCCCCCCCCTCAGGTTTTTCAAAGATAATGAAAAAACGGCGGCGCGCAGCGTCGCCGGGTTTTCGCACATCTGTCAGGATATCAATTGCACACACTTTGAAAACAAATATCCTCGGGTCATCCCAGGTCATTTCACCAGACCAGGTGAAGTGACCCCACTTCCAAAAATGTTTGCAGTTGTTCCAAAGCCAGAGTTTTTCACCGATCAATTTTAAACTTACAGGATGTCATGAGAGCATAAGTACTTACAATTCGTCTATCTCGGAATTTTGATATCGGTGACCTAAGGTCAGGTCAATTTCGTAACCTCCCCATAATAAGTCAATGGGGAAATATACAAATGCTTCCTATTTCAAGGATATGCATGGTACTATTCCAATTACTTCTGGATCATGTTATTATGGGATATTCTTGATGATCCAAGTATAAGTTTTGTTCAGTGACCCCTATTGGGTCATTTGAGGCCATGCGAGGTCACCATCACTTGTTTGTCAATAACTCTCGACATAATGAAGATAGAGAAGTAAAACAGACATCAATGTGTTTGTCTCGTCGAGACACATCTTCCCATATGCAACATGCCCTACTTAGGTCACCACTTGACCTTGACCTGATATCAATTTTTTAAGCTAACCTAACAAGGTCACATTGTAGATCATTCAAAGGGCCTTGCAAATATAAACACAATGGCGTAAAAAGTTTTCCGTTATCTTTATTAAATACAAAGTTAATAGCGAAAAACGATTTTGCAAAAAAGTCATATTTTCCTTTTTTGACCTCTGAAGCCTCAAATATTGACCTAAAATCAAATTTGAAGACATCGTAGCGATTGCAAATTTCACTGGCTGGCGTTTTCTTTTTTCGGTTTGTTTCTAACTAGCAGAGTTTCTGAGATATATGGGAATTTCTGGAGCGATGGCCTAAAACAGGAAACAACTGGAAAATTTCACCTTCAATGATCTCTGGTGACCTCAAGAAGTCAAAAAATATGACTTCTCGTCACTCGGAGCTGAAAAGGAAATAAGAAAAAGGCCAATATAGGAAGAGAGGATAGCGATACAAATTATTAACCCGCGAGTTACTAGGGTATATTTCATAATGCGACTTACTGGGGGGGGGGGGCTAATTCCCCCCCCCCCCCCTCCCCCCTCGGATCTCCGGAACTACTGGACCGAATGTAAAAATTCAAATGACATTCGATAGCCCTGGACAATTTATCGAAGGAAACATAATATTGTTCACCTCGGGGTCAACGATGACGTCACAGGTCAGGACAAGTCCAAAGTGTTTGACCGTGTCAAAAGGTCTCGATGAATGGAATTGTCGCGCAAAATTGCGATATTAAACGCATAAGCTGTTGATAAATCGGTATGTTTCGTGTGTCTGACATTTCTAAGTACCTTTCTTAGCTGTTTATGACCTTGGGTCAGGTCAAGGTCATCCGAGGTCAAGAGGTCAAACTGCAGATTACGGTAATTAGGCATTGTAACACATGTTTATGGGTTTGTTTTTCGTCTAGAACGCGAAAAATGACCTTAGAACATTGTTTGTTCCATATAAATAGAAGTAAAAAGCAAAAATGGAAATGCGTTTTTTGTCATAGTAATGCTGTGAGAAGTGGTCGATTTTTGTCATTTAAAGGTGATAACTCGATCAATTTTAAAGATATCGACTTTAAAATTTGTACACATTATCACCGCATACATCTCAATCACATATATTCCGGTTTTTGGATAATTCGGATTTTTTCTTAAAAATTTCTTTGGATTTTTCAAAAATTTAATTTCCAAAAAACTAAAAAATCCGAGATTGCAGTTTGATAGCCCGTGCTATTGTCAGTAATTTAATTTGATACAATTTAGTTTATCTCAAATATCGTACCTTTGACAGCGTTTTCCGCAAACCATTATTTTGCAACAAAAACCGAAGAACATGACGTCACTCTGACGTCATTCCCGATTGAGCTATCATAGCCTCATATTTTTCATTTTGCCAACATGTGTAGAATTGATGTGAGAGAAGTTACTGCAAGTTTGGTGACGATACGAGTGTTCGTTTAGTTAGGAGTTATTGCAAAATAACGGGAGGGGGGGGGGGGGCAAAAAAATGCCCCCCCCCCCAGTAACTCGCGGGTTAAAGGTCATAACTCGGTAAATTTTAAAGATATCGACTTTAAATTTGGTACACATATTCACCGCATACGTCTCGATCACATATATTCCGGTTTTTGGATAATTCTGATTTTTTCTTGAAAATTTTGTAAAAAAAAAAATATTTGGTTTTCTCAAAATTTTGAATACAAAAATTCAAAAATCCGAGAATGCAGTTTGATAGTCCGGTCTATTGTCAGTAATTTGATTTAATACAATTTAGTTTATCTCAAATATCGTACCTTTGACAGCGTTTTCCGCAAACCATTATTTTGCAACAAAAACCGAAGAACATTACGTCACTCTGACGTCATTTCCGGTTGACCTATCATAGCCTCATATTTTTCATTCTGCCAACATGTGTAGAATTGATGTGAGAGAGGTTACTGCAAGCTTTATGACAATACGGGTGTTTGTTTAGGAGTTATTGCAAAATAACGGGAGGGGGGGGGCAAAAAATAGCCCCTCCCCCAGTAACTCGCGGGTTAACCCGCGCCGTGCTGGTGCTCGGCGCCACCTTCGCCGTGCGGGGGGGAGGGGGGCATTTCGACGCTCCCCCTCTTACTCGGCTCCTATGGGACGTGGACACAAAAAAAAACACTGTTCGAAAGCTCGTCAGGATGCATTTTGAGATGATTCCAGGTTATTTTATTTGCAGGTTAATATTGAGGTCACCAGAGGTCATCGAGGGTCAGATTTTCAAGTTTTTGGACTTCGCTACAGCCATTCACAACAACGATTAGCTAGGAACAAACGGGGAAAATTGATTTTTTTTTTTAAATTACATTCGGAGTGTTTTCTGATTTGAGCTCAATGGGGCTCATCAAATATAAAAAAGGCTATTTATTTTTAGCAAAACAATTTTCACAAATATCGTTTTATCTAACAAAGATAGGGCAATAATGTTAGCACAATCGCGTTTTTCTCGTCTCGGCGCTTCGTATCATATGAATGATGACCAGGTTAAGTCAACATTCAAATTTGACCTCAGGTCAAGGTC
Organism: Chirona hameri; assembly: GCA_036785665.1. Classification (NCBI taxonomy): domain Eukaryota; kingdom Metazoa; phylum Arthropoda; class Thecostraca; order Balanomorpha; family Balanidae; genus Chirona; species Chirona hameri. The sequence continues at coordinate 21,094 of JAXIVJ010004768.1, read as the reverse complement.
AAGTGGTGACCTAATTAGGTCATGCTGCATTATGGGAGACGTGTCTTGACGATACAAACACATTGGAACCAGTCTCGCTTCTTTATCTTGATTTTGTCGAGCATTATTGGCAAAAAGGTGTTGGTGACCTCGGGTGACCTCATCTGACGCTATAGGGGTCACTGAACAAAAATTGAGCATAACAGTTCAATAATGGTCTATTATAACATGATCCGGAAGGAATTGAGCTGATATTATTCGTATCCTCAGAATAGGAAGCATTTGATTATTTCCCCGTTTACTTATATTGGGAGGTCACGAAATTGACCCGACCTTACGTCACCGATATAAACTAAATACGAGATAAACGTATTGTAGGTACTATTGTTCTTATGCAATCCTGTATGTACGAATTCGATTGGCCAAAAACTGTGGTTGTGGTGCGACTGGAAACATTTTTAGAGGTGGGGTCACGTAATCTGGTCTGGTGACCTGAACTGAGATGACCCGAGGTATTAAAAAAAAAAAAAACATAATGTGCGCAATTGATGCCCAAACAGCGGTGCCAAAACTGGTGGCGCTGCGCGCCGCTGTTTTTTTGCTGTACTCGAAACACCTTAGGGGGGAGTCTAAACGCCCCCCAACCCTGGCACGGCGCGGGTTAAGTAGATACTGTAAGCGATGGTGGATATTTTGAGTCAGTTGCGTCTTTTTGTCGAGACAGGAAATTACTGCCCATAAGCGAGTCCTTTCGTTTACTTTCTCACATTCATTCAGCCAGTCAAAGGCCGTGTTTATTTTAGTCAAGAGCTGTTCCTTGCTCTATTCTATACCATTGCATATGGTGACCCGGAGAAGAGCCGGATATGGTGACCCGGAGAAGAGCCGGATATGGTGACCCGGAGAAGAGCCGGATATGGTGACCCAGAGAAGAGCCGGATCTGGTGACCCGGAGAAGAGCCGGTTCTGGTGACCAGGAGAATAGCCGGATATGGTGACCCGGAGAAGAGCCGGATATGGTGACCCGGAGAAGAGACGGATATGGTGACCCGGAGAAGAGCCGGATATGGTGACCCGGAGAAGAGCCGGATATGGTGACCCGGAGAAGAGACGGATATGGTGACCCGGAGAAGATCCGGATATGGTGACCCGGAGAAGATCCGGATATGGTGACCCGGAGAAGAGCCGGATATGGTGACCCGGAGAAGAGCCGGATCTGGTGACCCGGAGAAGAGCCGGATATGGTGACCCGGAGAAGAGCCGGATATGGTGACCCGGAGAAGAGCCGGATATGGTGACCCGGAGAAGAGCCGGATATGGTGACCCGGAGAAGAGCCGGATCTGGTGAACCGGAGAAGAGCCGGATCTGGTGACCAGGAGAAGAGCCGGATATGGTGACCCGGAGAAGAGCCGGATATGGTGACCAGGAGCTACCCAAAGCATTACAGAACAGCGTTCTCACCATTCGAGAATTAACCTCTCGTACTCCGCCAACCTTGATAGTCTTGGTGTTGAACTAACCTCTCGTTCCCCGTCAACCCCTGCCCGCCTTGGTGGTGGACTAACCTCTCGTTCCCCGCCAACCCCTGCCCGCCTTGGTGTTGAACTAACTTCTCGTTCCCCGCCAACCCCTGCCCGCCTTGGTGGTGGACTAACATCTCGCTCCCCGCCAACCCATGTCCGCCTTGGTAGTCCCGTTGGTGGACTAACCTCTCGTTCACCGCCAACTCCTGCTCGCCTTGATAGTGGACTAACCTCTCGTTCCCCGCCAACCCCTGCCCGCTTTGGTGTTGAACTAACTTCTCGTTCCCCGCCAACCCCTGTCCGCTTTGGTGTTGGACTAACCTCTCGTTCCCCGCCAACCCATGTCCGCCTTGGTAGTCCCGTTGGTGGACTAACCTCTCGTTCCCCGCCAACCCCTGCCCGCCTTGGTGTTGGACTAAACTCTCGTTCCCCGCCAACCACTGCCCGCCTTGGTGGTAGACTAAACTCTCGTTCCCCGCCAACCCCTGTCCGCCTTGGTAGTCTCGTTGGTGGACTAACCTCTCGTTCCCCGCCAACCCCTGCCCGCCTTGGTGGTGGACAAACCTCTCGTTCCCCGCCAACCCCTGTCCGCCTTGGTGGTAGACTAAACTCTCGTTCCCCGCCAACCCCTGTCCGACTTGGTGGTGGACTAACCTCTCGTTCCCCGTCAACACCCGCAACGCTGCACGTGTGGAAGCGATATTCGCGCTGGTACAAGTGTTTTTTGTTATGAATTGTATTATGTGTTAACAGTATCTATAACATTTGTAAAGTATTCATCGACAGAGCATCTTATTTACTTAACCCGCGAGTTACTGGGGTATATTTCATGACGCGACTTACTGTGGGGGGGGGGCTATTTTTTGCCCCACCTCTGATCTTCGGAACTACTGGACTGAATGTAAAAATTCAACAGCATTCGATAGCCCTGGGAAATTTATCGAGGGAAACTTAATATTGTTGACCTCAGAGTCACCGATGACGTCACAGGTCAGGTCAAGTACAAAATGTTTGACCGTGTCAAAAGGTCTCTATGGATGGAATTGTCGCGCAAAATTGCGGTATTAAACGCATAAGCCGTTGATAAATCGGTATGATTCGTGTGTCTGACACTTCTAAGTACCTTTCTAAGCTGTTTATGACCTTAGGTCAGGTCAAGGTCATCCGAGGTCACGGGGTCAAACTGCAGATTACGGTCATTAGGCGTTGTAACACATGTTTATGGGTTTGTTTTTCTTCTAGAACGTGAAAAATGACCTTAGAACATTGTTTGTTCCATATAAATAGAAGTAAAAAGCAAAAATGGAAATGCGTTTTTTGTCATAGTAATGCTGTGAGAAGTGGTCGATTTTTGTCATTTGAAGGTCATAACTCGGTCGTTTTTAAAGATATCGACTTTAAATTTGGTACAAATATTCACCGCATACGTCTCGATCACATATATTCCGGTTTTTGGATAATTCTGATTTTTTCTTGAAAATTTTGTAAAAACAAATAAAAAATTTCTTTGGATTTCTCAAAATTTTGAATTCCAAAAAAACTCAAAAATCCGAGAAGGCAGTTTGATAGCCCGGTCTATTTTCAGTAATGTGATTTAACACAATTTAGTTTATCTCAAATATGGTACCTTTGACAGCGTTTTCCGCAAACTATTATTTTGCAACAAAAACCGAAGAAAATGACGTCACTCTGACGTCATTCCCAGTTGACCTATCATAGCCTTATAATTTTAATTTTGCCAACATATGTAGAATTGATGTGAGAGAAGTTACTGCAAGTTTGGTGACGATATGGGTGTTCGTTTAGGAGTTATTGCAAAATAACGGGAGGGGGGGGGCAAAAAATAGCCCCCCCCCCGTAACTCGCGGGTTAATAAAGTAACTATAAAAGAAACTCTAAGTGACAATGGTCATTCATGTTCAGTTTCCTGCATTACAGATTTTCCTTATTTTTGTCTTTATTTTTGTCCTTTCCTTATTTTTGTCCTTATTTTTGTCTTCGTGTGGAAGTTAACGAAACGATCAGAAGAAATGATCAGGAAGCATTTCGGCTTCCAACTGTATCATCATTTTTGTATGAAGTTATGCTCTATTTTTCAGTATGCAGGTAACAGGCGTATACCCGAAATACTGGCAGTAGCTCAGCTTCGACTGTATACTGTACTGTATACCGACTGTATACCGACTGTATACCAAACAACCAGTGTGCAAGTATGGCGTGGATGCACTTGGATGTTACTACAATACCATGAAATACAACACAATGTGATGCTCAATATGATCATGACAGGGTGTGGTGGGCCCGTCAATGACACCACGTGTCCCTCAAGCGACTTGGCCATCACGACTCGTGTCCCTCACCCCGCGTGTCCTTCACGCCACGTGTCCCTCACCCCGCGTGTCCTTCACGCTACGTGTCCCTCACGCCACGTGTCCCTCACGCCACGTGTCCCTCACGCCACGTGTGACGTGTCAGCTCTCAACAGACGAGTGTCAGTGCAGCACACCAGTGTGCCGTTTCAGCTCTCAACAGACGAGTGTCAGTACAGCACACCAGTGTGCCGTGTCAGCTCTCAACAGACGAGTGTCAGTACAGCACACCAGTGTGCCGTGTCAGCTCTAAGCAGACGAGTGTCAATACAGCACACCAGTGTGTCGTGTCAGCTCTCAACAGACGAGTGTCAGTTCAGCACACCAGTGTGCCGTGTCAGCTCTCAACAGACGAGTGTCAGTGCAGCATACCAGTGTGCCGTGTCAGCTCTCAGCAGACGAGTGTCAGTACAGCACACCAGTGTGCCGTGTCAGCTCTCAACAGACGAGTGTCAGTACAGCACACCAGTGTGCCGTGTCAGCTCTCAACAGACGAGTGTCAGTGCAGCACACCAGTGTGCCGTGTCAGCCCTCAACAGACGAGTGTCAGTACAGCACACCAGTGTGCCGTGTCAGCTCTCAACAGACGAGTGTCAGTGCAGCACACCAGTGTGCCGTGTCAGCTCTCAACAGACGAGTGTCAGTACAGCACACCAGTGTGCCGTGCCAGCTCAACAGACGAGTGTCAGTACAGCACACCAGTGTGCCGTGTCAGCTCTCAACAGACGAGTGTCAGTACAGCACACCAGTGTGCCGTGTCAGCTCTCAACAGACGAGTGACAGTGCAGCACACTAGTGTGCCGTGTCAGCTCAACAGACGAGTGTCAGTGCAGCACACCAGTGTGCCGTATCAGCTCTCAACAGACGAGTGTCAGTACAGCACACCAGTGTGCCGTGTCAGCTCTCAACAGACGAGTGTCAGTGCAGCACACCAGTGTGCCGTGTCAGCTCTCAACAGACGAGTGTCAGTGCAGCACACCAGTGTAACCAACAACACAACGATTACCGTCACACGACGCAATACAACCTGGCAGTTCTGACAACCTTTTGAACACTTGGAAGCGTAACTCCGATAAAGTCCACCCAATACAAAACACTTCACCTAAGGTAATGTAGGGCGAGTTTCCAATGCACACAGTGGCGACGCTAACCGGCGATTCTTTCCGAAGGCGTCCGCTGCGCCGTCGCTCCATCTCTCCACTTCCGCTGAAAATGGACCTAGAAACGATACAACATATCACAGTCAATCGCCTAATGTCGCGAAAAAAAACGAAGCACGCCATCCTTATTTCACTCGGTTCTGGCGCCACGTTCGCGAACGCCAATCCCACACACACGCTCCCGTCACGCGGCGGCCGTCGCGCCAACCCAAGGTTCGCCGGCTTCCCGCCAGGCGAGCGTTGACTGGCGTCGGGCGCGATCACGCGGTATGGGTATACACTATACAGGTGAGGGTGATGATGGCAGCTGCCAGCCCCTCGCCGCCAGGTCTCCAATCGGGACAGAGAGACTCGGTGCACGTTACAGGCATAGAGTGTTACCATCCGGAAATGGCGCCCATCTACTTCTGAATTGGTACCATTTTCCTCTTTTGCGGGAAATAACCTTCTCCATTGCAAATATGTTTAGCAGCATAGGACGAAATGCCTGCAAGCTGGACGCGCTATCCCGGTAACGATTATTTGCTATGAATTGCTTCGCAACAATAATTATTAGCTTTAATACTGCTGGGTACCTACTTCCACCAAAAACATTACTTCATTTTCGGTAGGTCTGATCTCAGTTCTCCTCCTCAAGTTAAAGACATAAAGACATAAAAGAAAAGTGCAACAAAGAGCCTCTTGGGCCCATCCGAGGTTGCACCCCCCCCCCCCCCCCCTCCACCAGTCTCGCCCCTTCAAATCACCTTACTCTACCTGCATAAAAGAAGGCTAATCCCACGAGTATTTATGAACTAATCCCTTCTCTGTAAAGTATTTATCTAATCTAATTTTGAAGGAAGCAAGTCTCACTGCATCAGCGACATCCCCTGGTAGCATATTCCAATGTCCTACAACCCTTATACTGAAAAATGACTGTCGTAGCCTAGTCCTACTTTGTTTCATAATGAGTTTATGCTGATGACCTCTACCTCGATTTTCCATATTGAACTCAAACATACCCTTTAAATATCCAGAATGCTGACTATTTACAAATTTGAAGACTTCAATTAGATCTCCTCTTAGCCTTCTATATCTAAGTGAAAACATACCCAATTTCATTAATCTATCTTCATAAGGTAAACTACCAAGACAATTAACCATTTTTGTTGCCCTTTTTTGAACTCTTTCTAACAACCAGCAATCTTTCTCATATGTTGGAGACCAGGCTTGTACACAATACTCCAAATGTGGTCTAACGTATGCACAATACAGTTTTGTTATTACCTTTTCACTCTTGTAGGAAACATTTCTGTTAATGGCCCCTAGCATTCTAAGTGCCTTTTTCCTAGCTTCTACAACCTGGTCTGACGCTGATAGTCTATTGTTTACCACGACACCTAAATCTCTTTCCTTTTCAATCTGCTCCATTTTCTGCCCACCCATTTCATACCTATGTTTACTGCTAACCCGTCCAGCGTGCATAATCTTACATTTACTCAAATTGAATTTCATCTGCCATGCTTCAGACCACTCAACTAGCTTGTCCAGATCTGATTGAAAAACATCCTGATCATGTTTTCCTCTAATAATCCTGACAACTTTTAGATCGTCTGCAAATTTCAAGACTTTGCTGTCTATACTGTTCTCAATTGCATTCACAAATATTATAAAAAGCAATGGGCCCAGGACTGAGCCCTGTGGAACCCCACTGAGAACCTCCTTCCATTGTGATTGGCACCCATTCAATATAACCCTTTGCTGGCGTCCTGAAAGCCACGTTTCTATCCAATCCAGAATCTTGCCCCTGATCCCATGAATTTTAAGTTGCAACCCCAGTCTTGTATGGGGGACTTTGTCAAATGCTTTACTGAAATCAAGAAAAGCTACATCTAGCTGTTTACCCTGATCAAAGCTATCTGTTGCAACATCCAAAAACTCCAGAAGATTAGTTAAACAAGAACGGCCCTTCCTAAAGCCATGCTGTGTATCCTTGATGAGTTCATTTTGCTCCAAGAATTCAACAATCTTATCTTTGATGATTGATTCAAGCACCTTGCAGACTAATGAGGTCAGACTAACTGGTCTATAGTTTTCCTCTTTACTTCTATCTCCCTTTTTATGAATAGGAACAACATTTGCTCTTTTCCAATCAAGTGGAATTTTACTATCTGCAAGTGATTTAGAAAATATTATGGCTAATGGAACCGACAACTTCCTTTCAGATTCTCTTAAAAGTCTAGCATGGATTTCATCAGGTCCTTCTGCCTTGTTAGGCCTTACTTTCTTTAGATATTCTAGAACAAGTTCACTACTTATGCCACCTAGCTCTCCTATAGTCTCCTCTGTCTCTAGCTCAGGCTGAAGTGCTGCAATACTACTCTGGTCCTCGATAGTAAAGACAGATTGAAACTGATCATTAAGCACTTCAACCATTTCACTGTCCTTGCTAACTAACACATCATCTACCTTAAATGGACCTATATTTTTGGAAACTGTACTTAACTTATAAAAACTGAAGAACTTCTTACTATCTGCATTACAATGTCTAGCTAAATCAAGTTCCTTTGCCCTTTTAGCTGCTCTGACCTTTTTCTTAACTGAATTTCTTGCATTCTGGTAGGCCTTCTGATTTATATCTAGTGAAGATCCCTTCAAAATGCCAAATGCACTTCTTTTAGCTTGTATAGCACTCCTTACTTCTGGGGTAAGCCAAACTGGATTGCCCTTGGTTCTGTTACGTTTGTGCCTGAGGGGTATATGCCGATTTTGAATTTGGCTTAATCTAGCTTTGAAAACATGCCAGGCCTCACATGCATCTAAACCTGCCAACTCAACGTTCCATTTTATCTGTGCGAGGTCATTTCTAATACCATCAAAATCAGCCCGGCTGAAGTTTGGAACCATAATAAGGTTATCTTTGGGCCTCATTTCTGATGAGATATTGAATTTAACCATATTGTGATCACTGGTTCCTAGACCTGCACAAATACTTATGTCACTAACTAGATCACTGTTGTCTGAGAATACAAGGTCTAGAATGGAGCAATGTCTGGTTGGCTCTGTTACAAACTGATGCATGAAAAGCTCCTCTTCAAAGATTTGCCTATACAACCTACACTCATTTGTTTCCTCTGCTATACTTTCGTATCCTCTTAAGTTAAAATCTCCCATAATAAGACACTGAGCCCGAAAGTTCCTACGTATTTCCTCACAAATATCTTGGTCTGTTTCAGCTTGGGAGTTCCTTGGAAGATTCCCTGGTCTGTAAAATGCACCTATCCTCAACCTTCTTCTGTTTCCTGTACCAATTTTAATGTCAAGCCAGATTGATTCTACTTCTTTTACTTTACTAGAATCATCAACTCTAGTAGTGCAGTACAAGCTATTTACATATACAAACACTCCGCCTCCCTGCTGTGATTCTCTGCAGTATGAGAACATGTTATACCCTTGTAACTCGAAATCCTGTAGCCTATCCCTATTATACCCCTCACTAACCCATGTCTCGGTTACACAAATGATATCAGGCTTTTCAAGGGCAACATAACACTCAAACTCATCAAATTTAGACCTAATACTTTGGGCATTCAGCAACACACATGTGATCTTATACTTTGAGCTGACTCTACTAATTCTGAGGGAATTATGATCTACTGTCCTATTCTGACATGAACTTCTACCAATGCTTACTTCCTGATGCCCTAGTACTAGCGTCCCTGAACCCCCCCCCCCCCCCCCCCCTCCTACCTAGTTTCCCTGAATGACACTTCTGTGGGCATCTCCTAAAGCCCTTGCCCCCTCATCCGATAAGTGAAGCCCATCCTTCATATAGTACCTATGCCACTCATAGAACTGATCCCATAAGTCTACATAACTAAGCCCCATAGCTGAACATAAGTTCTGAACTGAGCTGTTCACAGACAGAGCTCTCGAGTACCACTCCTCACTGGCTCCACAGCGAGGGAGGATGCCAGTCACAATGACTGGTTTCCTGGACTCCTTCAACCTCTGCAGCAGGCTCCGGTACTCCGCTACTATTCTCACACTCTGCCTAGGTCCTATGTTGTTCACCCCCACCTGTATTATAACTGTCTCCGGGCTACTCCTACCAAGTTCTGCCTCAATGACAGGGCCCATATCAACTACTTTTGCCCCCGGTTTGACTATACATTTGTCCCTCTTCCCACAGAATGTTCGCCTTAAGGGCCTTACCCTTGAGTCCCCAACCACTAAATGCTGAATCTGTTCCCTGTCACTTTCAGCTGCTGACTCTAACGCACTGAACCTATTTGCTATTGTAACCTGCTGATGTTCCCTGGGGCTGTACTGCCAGACTCTACCCTGAACTTTTGTCCATCCCTCCTGATCCCCTTCCCTCTTCCTCCTCCAGATTCTGCTACCACCCTCCATTACCCAGCACCCCTCCTCATCCTTACTGTCTGTGGCCCTAGCATTACTTTCCACAATGTTGAGTCTCCAGAAACGTGACCCTCCAACACACTTCCAAACCCCAGCCGCACTATCCACCTTTGCCTTATCCTCCTCCCTTATGCCCCTATCAGAACTACCACTGGTCCCTGATCCTGTAGGCTCCTTTTCTGAACCCCTAACCACGATCTGCGCATACGTTCCTTCGTCAGGAGCTACACCCTCCTGCGGATCATCTCTACACCTACACTTACTTAACTGCGCCTCAAGCTCCGCTACTCTAGCCTGGAGGGCCTCTAGCTCTGCTACCTTCGCCTGCATCCTAGTCATGCTCATTTGAATACACTAGTAACTTAGGTATATAACTTAGGTACTATGCACTTTTCAATACTTTACTAACTTAACTTAACTTTTTTTTTCTTTTTTTTTCTTCTTTTTTCTTCTTCTAAACCTTAACTAGATCTAGGTAAAGCTAGTGACACAAATCAGCTATGAGTGCACCTAATACTAGACTAAATATCTAATCCTTAAATAAACTGAATACTAAATACACCTTAATTATCCCTAATTTTCTAAAATATCTACTTATCCAACCCTGCAACTAATAACACAAAAATAAGACTAAGACAATTTTGGCGCACACAAGCTAGAATGAAAAGTCCTTTAAAAAGCAAGTAAGAGGTAACAGCTAACTATGAATGCTTAAAAATAATACTTAAACGATCCACAAAACTAAATATCTAATCCTTATATCTAAATATAATGTGGTTCCTCAAAAAATACACAAAACAACAGAGCTATCCAACAGCTACTTAGCTTGGCTAAAGAAGGGTTCAGAAGCTTGTTGGCACTAGGTGGTTTGTTGGCACTAGGTGGGGTAAAAACATTGGCGAAGATAAAGGGACTTGAAACAAGGCAAGTATGAAAGGAACTGTATCCAAAATAACTCGCGAGATGTGGAAAGTTCAATAGGCAACATGAAACTGTCCCTCGACCGAAACAAACACACTCGTCACAAACAGCGTTGCTAATATTGAAACCGCTGCTGCAACATGCACTTGCAGCTGTTTAATGAACTAAACTCTCGATTGGCACTGCACTACACTCTTCGACATTGCGCTGCACTTTGCGTAAGCCTAGAACAATATAAAAGTAAACATGAGGTAAGGCAACAGCATGTGCTCAAAGCAAGATACATGTTATTGTGTAGGCGGCGTTTACCACTTATTTTCTGCAACATTTATAATCGTTCTCGTTCTGAACGTTCTCCATTTTTCCTGAAGCGCTTCTTGGTTACTTGGCCGCTGTGCTGCTTCCTGAAAGCCCTTTTGTTAACCCTATTTGTAACAGGCTCCTGGCTACCCCTATTTGTAACAGGGGGGGGGGGGATTCCGCCCCCCCCCGGAGATCTCAAGATCTACCCGTCCGATTTTCAAAAATGAAACGGCGTTTGGTTCCCCTCAACACGACCTACATTTCTAAATAATAAACAATTCTAAATTTTTGATAGGGGGCAACAGGGGGCAAAAACTACAAATTTTAGTGGTATTTTTAATCCAACATAGCTTTCATGTTTATCGACTGATTTTAACACAACTAACACAAATCGATAGAGATTGAATTGGAAATTGATATATGATGGTGGGGTTTGAAAATTCAAAAATCATAGGCGTGTGCAGGTCACTAAATATGGGGTGAAGTAAATGCGTAATAAAACATTTTTTGTTGTTGTTGTGATAAATGAAATGGTATGTGATTGTTACATTGGACAAAACAGTTGAAAATCATATTTTTTGCCATAGGCGGTACCAGGTTAGTGAAAAAAGGGGTAAAATTGGGAAAAAATATTAACCGCAGACAAGTTGCTGCACTATAAATATGTTACTGATCGTAGATAGTTCCTTTTTGCATGTTGTTCTTCATCATAGGCGTATCCAGGATCCAAACTGGGGCGGTGCAAGACCTTTTAATAAGTATTTTATCCGCTATTATGATACTAACTAGTCAACAGTGACTATTTCACTTACAACTTCAATTGGCATTGCTTACCCCCCCTTTTACCCTACCTGGACTCGCCTATTATCTTATAATCGTTCGTAGAATAGCCTATGGTGCGTGTTTCATCCGAAAACTGCAGTATGTTATGTCATAGTCCGCCCCTGTAGCTCAGTGGGAGAGCGCTGGACTTCTGACCTATTCCGCGGGCTGCCACTACCGCGGTAGTGGCAGCCCGGGTTCGAGCCGCTTCGGCGCTCGCCATTTGCTCCTGATTGGGTGGCCTGCGGCCGGTGGCAGCGGTCGCACTCAAGGTCAGGTAACGTCAGCGAGCGGGGCGGACCGTGTCCAGGTATGTCGGGCACGTAAAACTTTCGTCTCTAAATTCTGCCGGCCAACAGGAATTGCGCGATCGGGTGGTGAGGTCAGGACCTTCGCAACAAGCTATGCTTAGCATGGGTCCTGACGTCGGAAATCCATCCATACAAAAACATTCGGACTAAATTTATTAAAAAAAATAATTAAAGAAAAAAATTATACGCCCATGCCTCTTATTTTCCTTGCAATATGACCCCCTTTCTTCCATTCCTGAGCGCGCCTCTGCAAAAAAAAATTGTATTCCCTTTTCTGGCCTCATATGTGTATATATCATTATAAGCTAACTGTCTATTGCGCCGTTATCGCTGGCATATCGTCATCACCATGCCAGTCACTCCCCTTTTCATGTGCCTGAACACGCCCCTGCAACTCTATATGTAATAAATTATGCAAATAATGGAAGCAGAAGCTATCTTTTACATCTTGATAGCTATAAATGCCCCTTACATTGCTCTATTTGCTTCCCGCCAAGCATTGTATACTTCCTGGAAACCCCCCCCCCCCTTTTCAAGCCCCTGAAACCGCCTCTGCCATGCAATTTTTATGATATTTCATTAACATCAACACATTTTAACTTGTTGCAATCACCGTAAACCAATGTAACTCCTTCATACTTGAGGCAGTTAGGAAGAAACTGTGAAGATCGCATTTCCGTATTATCGCCAAATATCGCCTCCGAACCCACCAAAAACTGCGCCCTGGAATCACCTCTTTTCAAGTTAAAAACTCAAAATTTGACTCCAAATGCGGTATTCAATTCTAGGAAAAGTCCCAAAATTTCATGGGCTTGCTCCCAGCCGTTCTGGAGATATCTGCGAAAAAGATGAGGGGGGAGGCGGAATCCGCCCCCCCCCCCCCTGTTACAAATAGAGTTAAGGAACAAACCGTCCTGGCGTTTCGCTCCACAGACAGCCGCCACAGCTTCTGTGGTGAACTTAACGGCTCTCTCGGTAGACTGAGTGTGCGATGGCATGCCCGTTTCAAGACGCTCCTCCCTTATTCTCGCCAGTTCTGCGTCTTGCAAGCCCTTGTTGAAGGAAAGTTCGGCATCAGTTCCTTGTTCTACAAGGGACCGGACGCCCACCAGCCCCGTGTATGTCAGTGCCTCTGTGCTAATCACTGGTGCCCGAAACAGCCGAACCTGCCCGCTGCCGCTGCGTGCAATGCTCACAAGCATCTGAGTTTGTTATCTTCATTTTCTCAAGTAAACTGTTTGTTCCTACTATGCGGCTGATAACTTTATATCTAGTGGTCCTGTACTGAACCGGGGTATCTCTTAAGCTTGTATAGACATTTGTCCAATTCACTTCTCGAAGTCTATGTTCCCACGCCCCTTCCCACACATTATTAAGTTGTTTGGTTTTGCTCCGTACTAATATATCTTGTTTAGGTGGGATGTTCCTGTATTTTCAGAGACAATTATAGTGATGAATGGGTCCATAGTCGGTTCGGTTAGTTTCATTCTTTCTCTAGATTCCTTCCAGTCACCAGGTAAACTACTTAATAAAGCCCTATAATCGAGAAATGTAGCCTGGATGTTATATATCTGTTTCAGTTCTTCATATTCCATCAGTGAACCATCTGACTTTAACAGATCATTTAACGTTTTAATACCTTTTTCGTACCATTCCTTAATCCATGTAGTCTTAAATTTTGTGGTATCTGAAAAAAATAGGACTGACAGTTAATTGGTGAGTGTTTAGTTTATATTCCTCTTTAAAATCGGCCAGGGCAAAAAGAACCTCTCTCCAAAATTGATTTCTAATGCGGACAGCCTTCCTTCTCAGCGCGGTGTGACCCATTTGCCAGTATTCAACATTTTTGCTTGTTACTTTACTTGCTATATCATTCCATATCGCCCGTTTCGTAATAGATCTCCTAATCCAAGTAATTTTTAAAGCTGTCATATAAGACATGAGATTTAGCATACCCACTCCTCCATTTAGTGGATTTTTTATCAGTGTGTTACGCTTAACTTTTTCTGTTTTTCCATGCCAAAGAAACGTGTATAAGGCTTTTGTCAACTCCTTAACAATCGATTGGGGTGGATTTGGAATTGTCATAAAAAGATAACTTATCTTTGATACTAGTAATTACTTTATTATTGTTACTTTTCCTTGTAATGATACATTTCTATACATCCATTTAGCTATTTCCCGTCTTATCTCGTTTACCTTCTCTGTGTACACCTCTGTTATATTGTGCAGGCTGTTTTCAAATGTAATGCCTAATATTTTCAATGTCCTACACCACTGTACAGACACATTTCTCTGAAAAAAATGTCTGCATCTCTGTAAGGGGCTCCAATCCACATGGCTCGCGTTTTGTCTAAGTTTGGACTCAAACCAGAGAACTTAGCGAACCATCCAAGCTCCTGAAACAGCTTCGTGATGCATCTTTTTCATTTGGCTCTATCAGGCATACTGTGTCGTCGGCATACATTGAAAGTTTGTGTTCTTGATTGGCTGTTTTTATTCCTTTGATTTCTACATTACATTGGATTCTTTTTGCCAAAACATCCATGACCAATATTAATAAATAACAACTCAATGCATCTCCCTGTCTACATGATCTACCCAACTTTATCTTATCTGACAGATGCCCGTTATACAGAACCCTAGGAAAAGATCCAATGTATAATGTATAAAACCATCCTGTGCTATTGGGCGGGAAATTCCGTCTTTCGAGCACTTTTCTAATGAAAGACCAACTCACTGAATCAAATGCTGCTTCAATCATCATCATCATCATCACGTTTATTTTGCATCACATGTAGTGACAAATTCCAAGAGCAGTGGCCAGTGCGCACACACATCATTGCACAAAAACAGAGCATCATGATATTGTACAGTAGAGCATCAATATCCCAAGAAGACCACATCAAGGCTAAAAGGTCGGCATCGCCATATATTACCTAATACCATGGCATCACCATAAGGCGCAACAGATGGCGGGCAGTTACATCTGTGCACGATGCCAAAAAACGGAGTGAGTCAACGACTCCATCAGGCTCTGACTGCGGATGGATCATTTCTGGGTCGATGTTCCCCGAGGCCAAAGACAGAACATTTTCAAAATTATAATTACACATGCTATGCACGAGCCCCAGAAACGATCCATCCAGCTGGGAAGAGTCAACAGCTAGCACGGCTAAGCCTCGCGTCATGGCTTTGGACAGCCTGTGCTCTGACTTAAAGACATTGCAAAGCCCGCGCAAAACCATGCATCTCTGGGTCTCCTGGATGCTTGGCACTCCAAGTGCCGCAAGTAGGGCTGAATGGTGGGCCTGAGGTGGCAGTCCAAGCGCCGCCTTGAGATGGCGAGCTTAAAAGCTTTCAAGCTCACTGACATCCTCAGGCCGGAGCGGGACAACTGCAATTCCAAGGGTCAGAGAAGGAGCCACAATCGTGCGCCACAGGAATGCCTTGTCCAAGGGAGCTAAATCTTTGCTGAAGATGCCAGCAGGCGTTAGGCCATAGAAGGAGCCACGGGCACGCTTCACACGCTGATTGACGTGCTGTTTCGCCTGCAAGTTAGAAGAGACGACAGTGCCAAGATGCTCTGTCTCACTGACTACCCTAAGTTGTTGGTCAGTAAGGAACCATGACGGTGCCTCTGCCAGTGCGTCACTGCCAAAAACAATACAATGACTCTTGGTCTTGGCTTTCTCAGGACTCGTGAACTCTAGCCTCCAGTTTATTGCAAACTTCTCCACAAGAAATAGGAGATGACCAAGATAGCTGACGTTACACGATAGGAGACACAGATCATCAGCATAACAGGCCGCCGGAACATGACATCCATGGAGGACTGTCCCTCTGCCGCTGTCATCCAGCGCCGCTAATAAAAGACGGAGGAAAACATTGGCCAGCGTTGGCGACAAAATTGCCCCTTGCCTAGTTCCCCTGTGCACTCGGAAGTCACGAGACTGAAACCCTCGAAAGGCTACTTGACCAAGCAGTTATCGGTACCACCACAGCAATAGGCACCAAGTTCTGACACTCAGAAGCTCGATGAGGTGCCAAAAAAGACCGTCATGCCAAATCCGGTCAAAGAATTTCCTAGCGTCCAAATTGGCCGCAAACACAGGAGAGCCTCTCCTTAGATGCCATTGCACCGTCTCACTGACCAACAGGGACGCCTCAGTTGTACCTCTATGGTGAACAAACCCAAACTGTAGGTCATGCGGAACGAAAGAGGACTCCAATTCGGTTAACACTAGAAGCTCAAGCAGCTTGGACAGAGTAGACGTCAATGAGATGGGCCTATAATTATCTAGCAGATTAGGGTCCATACCCGGTTTTTTTAAAATCGGCTTCACCACACTAGTCGAAAAGGAGGCTGGGACACGTCCAGTTGCAAAACAAGCTGTCAGCAAGCCAGCAATAGCCTCAAGCAATTCAGAACACTGACCAAAAAGCAAATGCTCGACGGTTACAGAATCAGGTCCTGGGGCGGAGTCTCGCTTCAGTCTCAGGATAAGCTGAGTCACCTCCTCTTGTGCTACAACCCTTGGCTCAGCATCGTCGCAACCTTCGGCAAATCGCTCAGCTGCTGCGTCACGAATCAGTCTCTGGGAAGGGCTGAGCTGCTCTTCGCTATCCTCATGGATCGCTGAGAAATGTGCACGAAATGTCCAAGCTTAACAAAATTCCGCTTATTTGTTCCTGATTCATAAACTGTATAGTGTCATATATCATCCTAATATTATCTCCAATAAATCTCCTTTTCAGATAAGCAGACAGACAAAGATCAATCATCTTTCCTAGTACCACTTTTAGTCTGTTTGCAATAGTGCCCGATATTATTTTGTAACTAACATGTAGCAGTGTTATGGGTCTGTATGATTTGATTAGCTCTCTTGGTTTATTTGGTTTTGGTAATAACACAATTATTCCCTCTTTTAGTGTTTGTGGAAGTGTGCTTTTTGATAAACTTGCAGTACACATAGCTTGAAAGAACTCCTTTAAATCTACCCATAAAAAATGTATAAAACTCCACCGAAAAGCCATCGCTGCCTGGTGATGTTCCATTTTTCATATTAAACAGAGTCGACCCTAATTCAGATAGAGTCATTGGCTCTTGTAGACTCATTCTGTTTGAGTCAGCAACTTTTGTTAATGCCACCTCCGAAAAATAGTCATCACAATCCCCATCTAATATATCTTCGTTCTACTGACCAAACTTTCTTTCAAAAAAATCTTTGAATGCCTTTAAAATATCTGTTTGATTTCTTTTGACTCCTTCCAATGTCTTTATAAAGGGGATCCTTTTGCTCTCGTACCTTCTTTTTTCCAGTGTCAAGACATATTTAGACGGCTTTTCCGAGTTCTCTCTCCATATGACTCGTGACCTAATTAAGCTTAGGTACGACTTAAGAGTCATTATTAACTTTTCCTCAGGTTATTAAGATATTGATGTAGTTTTTTTCAGAGTTATCAAGAGGATTCTTACTTTATATTATTACAAATTCAGATATTTTGGCACACATTGTGGCGCCTTCTTCAGTGAAATGGCGCGAATATTCTAAACAGGTCAACTAATAAAATAATTATGTCGCGTGAATAACCGCAGATAAAACTCTCAATCGGGAGACCGGATCTCCACTAAAATATACTTATTAGTTCAGGTCTGTACACACACACACACACACACACACACACACACACACACACACACACACACACACACACACACACACACACACACACACACACACACACACACACACACACACACACACACACACACACACACACACACACACACACACACACACACACACACACACACACACACACACACACACACACACACACACACACACACACACACACACACACACACACACACACACACACACACACACACACACACACACACACACACACACACACACACACACACACACACACACACACACACACACACACACACACACACACACACACACACACACACACACACACACACACACACACACACACACACACACACACACACACACACACACACACACACACACACACACACACACACACACACACACACACACACACACACACACACACACACACACACACACACACACACACACACACACACACACACACACACACACACACACACACACACACACACACACACACACACACACACACACACACACACACACACACACACACACACACACACACACACACACACACACACACACACACACACACACACACACACACACACACACACACACACACACACACACACACACACACACACACACACACACACACACACACACACACACACACACACACACACACACACACACACACACACACACACACACACACACACACACACACACACACACACACACACACACACACACACACACACACACACACACACACACACACACACACACACACACACACACACACACACACACACACACACACACACACACACACACACACACACACACACACACACACACACACACACACACACACACACACACACACACACACACACACACACACACACACACACACACACACACACACACACACACACACACACACACACACACACACACACACACACACACACACACACACACACACACACACACACACACACACACACACACACACACACACACACACACACACACACACACACACACACACACACACACACACACACACACACACACACACACACACACACACACACACACACACACACACACACACACACACACACACACACACACACACACACACACACACACACACACACACACACACACACACACACACACACACACACACACACACACACACACACACACACACACACACACACACACACACACACACCACACACACACACACACACACACACACACACACACACACACACACACACACACACACACACACACACACACACACACACACACACACACACACACACACACACACACACACACACACACACACACACACACACACACACACACACACACACACACACACACACACACACACACACACACACACACACACACACACACACACACACACACACACACACACACACACACACACACACACACACACACACACACACACACACACACACACACACACACACACACACACACACACACACACACACACACACACACACACACACACACACACACACACACACACACACACACACACACACACACACACACACACACACACACACACACACACACACACACACACACACACACACACACACACACACACACACACACACACACACACACACACACACACACACACACACACACACACACACACACACACACACACACACACACACACACACACACACACACACACACACACACACACACACACACACACACACACACACACACACACACACACACACACACACACACACACACACACACACACACACACACACACACACACACACACACACACACACACACACACACACACACACACACACACACACACACACACACACACACACACACACACACACACACACACACACACACACACACACACACACACACACACACACACACACACACACACACACACACACACACACACACACACACACACACACACACACACACACACACACACACACACACACACACACACACACACACACA
Organism: Chirona hameri; assembly: GCA_036785665.1. Lineage (NCBI taxonomy): Eukaryota > Metazoa > Arthropoda > Thecostraca > Balanomorpha > Balanidae > Chirona > Chirona hameri. The sequence continues at coordinate 1,562 of JAXIVJ010004768.1, read as the reverse complement.
CACACACACACACACACACACACACACACACACACACACACACACACACACACACACACACACACACACACACACACACACACACACACACACACACACACACACACACACACACACACACACACACACACACACACACACACACACACACACACACACACACACACACACACACACACACACACACACACACACACACACACACACACACACACACACACACACACACACACACACACACACACACACACACACACACACACACACACACACACACACACACACACACACACACACACACACACACACACACACACACACACACACACACACACACACACACACACACACACACACACACACACACACACACACACACACACACACACACACACACACACACACACACACACACACACACACACACACACACACACACACACACACACACACACACACACACACACACACACACACACACACACACACACACACACACACACACACACACACACACACACACACACACACACACACACACACACACACACACACACACACACACACACACACACACACACACACACACACACACACACACACACACACACACACACACACACACACACACACACACACACACACACACACACACACACACACACACACACACACACACACACACACACACACACACACACACACACACACACACACACACACACACACACACACACACACACACACACACACACACACACACACACACACACACACACACACACACACACACACACACACACACACACACACACACACACACACACACACACACACACACACACACACACACACACACACACACACACACACACACACACACACACACACACACACACACACACCACACACACACACACACACACACACACACACACACACACACACACACACACACACACACACACACACACACACACACACACACACACACACACACACACACACACACACACACACACACACACACACACACACACACACACACACACACACACACACACACACACACACACACACACACACACACACACACACACACACACACACACACACACACACACACACACACACACACACACACACACACACACACACACACACACACACACACACACACACACACACACACACACACACACACACACACACACACACACACACACACACACACACACACACACACACACACACACACACACACACACACACACACACACACACACACACACACACACACACACACACACACACACACACACACACACACACACACACACACACACACACACACACACACACACACACACACACACACACACACACACACACACACACACACACACACACACACACACACACACACACACACACACACACAACACACACACACACACACACACACACACACACACACACACACACACACACACACACACACACACACACACACACACACACACACACACACACACACACACACACACACACACACACACACA
>JAXIVJ010004767.1:75000-77500 GCA_036785665.1 Chirona hameri | reverse complement strand
CACCCACACCCACACCCACACCCACACCCACACCCACACCCACACCCACACCCACACCCACACCCACACCCACACCCACACCCACACCCACACCCACACCCACACCACACCCACACCCACACCCACACCCACACCCACACCCACACCCACACCCACACCCACACCCACACCCACACCCACACCCACACCACACCCACACCCACACCACCACACCCACACCCACACCCACACCCACACCCACACCCACACCCACACCCACACCCACACCCACACCCACACCCACACCCACACCACACCCACACCCACACCCACACCCACACCCACACCCACACCCACACCCACACCCACACCCACACCCACACCCACACCCACACCCACACCCACACCCACACCCACACCCACACCCACACCCACACCCACACCCACACCCACACCACACCCACACCCACACCACACCCACACCCACACCCACACACCACACCCACACCCACACCCACACCCACACCCACACCCACACCCACACCCACACCCACACCCACACCCACACCCACACCCACACCCACACCCACACCCACACCCACACCCACACCCACACCCACACCCACACCCACACACCCACACCCACACCCACACCCACACCCACACCCACACCCACACCCACACCCACACCCACACCCACACCACACCACACCCACACCCACACCCACACCCACACCCACACCCACACCCACACCCACACCCACACCCACACCCACACCCACACCCACACCCACACCCACACCCACACCCACACCCACACCCACACCCACACCCACACCCACACCCACACCCACACCCACACCCACACCCACACCACACCCACACCCACACCCACACCCACACCCACACCCACACCCACACCCACACCCACACCCACACCCACACCCACACCCACACCCACACCCACACCCACACCCACACCCACACCCACACCCACACCCACACCCACACCCACACCCACACCCACACCCACACCCACACCCACACCCACACCCACACCCACACCCACACCCACACCCACACCACACCCACACCCACACCCCACACCCACACCCACACCCACACCCACACCCACACCCACACCCACACCCACACCCACACCCACACCCACACCCACACCCACACCCACACCCACACCCACACCCACACCCACACCCACACCCACACCCACACCCACACCCACACCCACACCCACACCCACACCCACACCCACACCCACACCACACCCACACCCACACCCACACCCACACCACACCCACACCCACACCCACACCCACACCCACACCCACACCCACACCCACACCCACACCCACACCCACACCCACACCCACACCCACACCCACACCCACACCCACACCACACCCACACCACCCACACCCACACCACACCCACACCCACACCCCACCCACACCCACACCACACCCACACCACACCCACACCCACACCCACACCCACACCCACACCCACACCCACACCCACACCCACACCCACACCCACACCCACACCACACCCACACCCACACCCACACCCACACACCCACACCCACACCCACACCCACACCCACACCCACACCCACACCCACACCACACCCACACCCACACCCACACCCACACCCACACCCACACCCACACCCACACCCACCACCCACACACCCACACCCACACCCACACCCACACCCACACCCACACCACACCCACACCCACACCCACACCCACACCCACACCCACACCCACACCCACACCCACACCCACACCCACACCCACACCCACACCCACACCACACCCACACCCACACCCACACCCACACCCACACCCACACCACACCCACACCCACACCACACCCACACCCACACCCACACCCACACCCACACCCACACCCACACCCACACCCACACCCACACCCACACCCACACCCACCACCCACACCCACACCCACACCCACACCCACACCCACACCCACACCCACACCCACACCCACACCCACACCCACACCCACACCCACACCCACACCCACACCCACACCCACACCCACACCCACACCCACACCCACACCCACACCCACACCCACACCCACACCCACACCCACACCCACACCCACACCACACCCACACCCACACCCACACCCACACCCACACCCACACCCACACCCACACCCACACCCACACCCACACCCACACCACACCCACACCCACACCACACCCACACCCACACCCACACCACACCCACACCCACACCCACACCCACACCCACACCACACCCACACCCACACCCACACCCACACCCACACCACACCCACCCACACCCACACCCACACCCAACCCACACCCACACCACACCCACACCCACACCCACCCCACACCACACCCACACCCACACCCACACCCACACCCACACCACACCCACACCCACACCCACACCCACACCCACACCCACACCCACACCCACACCCACACCCACACCCA
>JAXIVJ010004767.1:0-60000 GCA_036785665.1 Chirona hameri | reverse complement strand
CACACACACACACACACACACACACACACACACACACACACACACACACACACACACACACACACACACACACACACACACACACACACACACACACACACACACACACACACACACACACACACACACACACACACACACACACACACACACACACACACACACACACACACACACACACACACACACACACACACACACACACACACACACACACACACACACACACACACACACACACACACACACACACACACACACACACACACACACACACACACACACACACACACACACAACACACACACACACACACACACACACACACACACACACACACACACACACACACACACACACACACACACACACACACACACACACACACACACACACACACACACACACACACACACACACACACACACACACACACACACACACACACACACACACACACACACACACACACACACACACACACACACACACACACACACACACACACACACACACACACACACACACACACACACACACACACACACACACACACACACACACACACACACACACACACACACACACACACACACACACACACACACACACACACACACACACACACACACACACACACACACACACACACACACACACACACACACACACACACACACACACACACACACACACACACACACACACACACACACACACACACACACACACACACACACACACACACACACACACACACACACACACACACACACACACACACACACACACACACACACACACACACACACACACACACACACACACACACACACACACACACACACACACACACACACACACACACACACACACACACACACACACACACACACACACACACACACACACACACACACACACACACACACACACACACACACACACACACACACACACACACACACACACACACACACACACACACACACACACAGAGATGATAAGTACTTGATTTGACTTGGCTTTACCTGGCTTGACACGTAACAGCCGCTGCCACGTGGACAGGCACGTAACCAGGATTTCGTCCAGGGGGGGGGGGGCGGGCGGCGCCTCGAAAGGGCCCCTTCCCGAGCGTTGAAAGGGCCCCCTTTCCAAGCGTTGAAAGCCCCCCCCCCCCCAAAAAAAAAACGGATGAAAAGGCACGTTACAAGGATGGAAAATGCAGTATGACACATGGGCCATACCAACATTTAGGAGCTGGAGTTAGCAAACTGCCATATCAACTTTGGAACGAGCGACACCAATTTGGAATCAGCTATACCAACTTGGAATATTGTTTATGCTTAAGACCTGGAACTCTTAAACAAATGGCGCCGCAGAGCGGCGCGAACATTTTGAGTCTTATGCCCTGGATATGCATTCTCATCAATGCGTCGCATTGCGTATGGTGCGGACCTCTAAAATTGTTATATTGTGCGTTTAAAAGTGCGGTAAAAAAGGTGCTAAAGTGAACTATTTTGCCCAATTACATAGGAAAGTAGCAACATAACACATAAATGCGCCGAGAAACGGGCCGAGTTTTTTTCCTAACCCGCATATAATTGAATTTGCAGTTAAATTGCACCGCAAAGCGGCGCGAAAATTTTGAGTTTGATTCCCTGTACAACTGTATTCTTACTGTTGAAAGGCCCAATGTCCATTCAGATCGTCTAGGGCCCCTCTGACCTTTTCAACGCCCTCTCGACCTGTTCAGGGACTCATCTGGGATCCGCGAAGAGAAAAGACATGAGTCTCAACATGAGACATGAGACAAGACAACATGAGACAAGACATGAGACATGAGACTCACTCAAGTGGGTGATATATATAATACAAAGAGGGCTTACTCTACAGGACAAATTAAAATCGGAGCTTTCGGGTATATTACAGCACCCTGACGAAGGGTGTTATAATATACCCGAAAGCTCCGCTTTTAATATTTGTATTGTGGAGTAAGTCCTCTTTGTATTTAATCTTCATCTGTGATCTCCACGTGCTTTGACCCTTCTGGTCTCACCAGGAACTCCTCTGACCTTCCAAGAAGCCCCTCATGTGTGTCAAGGGGCCCATTCGGCCTGTTCAGAGGTCCTTCCGACTTGGCCAGGGACTGCACTGGCTGCTTTGTCGCCCTACCGACATGCTCAGGGGTAGGGGCGGCGGATTGCGGGGCGCAGGGTACCTAAATCCCCCCCCCCCCAGTTGAAAATCCTGGGGAGGGGTGGGGAGGGTCATTTTTCCCCCAGATTGAGCAGGCCAAAATCTGGGAGGGGGAAAAATTGCCTTTATGCCCCCCAGGATTTTCGACTGGGGGTATTTTGGGTACCCTGCCCCCGCAATACGCCGCCCCTGCTCAGGGGCCTCTCTCACCTGTCCAGGGGCCCCTCCAGTCTGGCTAGGAACTCATCCGACATGTTCAAGGGGTCTTCCGACCGGCCCAGGCACCCATTCGGTCTGGCCAGGGGCCCCTCTGACTTGCCCAGGAGCCCCCCCCCCGATCTGCCCAGCGACTCTTCTGGTCGGCCTGCGCTGGCTGCTTTGTCGCCCTGCCGACATGCTCAATGGGCCCTCCGACCTACCCTGGGGCCCCTCCGTGCTGGCCAGGGGTCAATTCGGCATGTTCAGGGGCCCTTCTTACCCGCCCATTGGTCCTTTCGGTCTGGTCAGGGGCCCCTCCGATCTGCACAGAGGCCCTTTTAACTTTCCAGGGGCCCGCTGGTCTCTCCAGGGGCCCTCTAGCTTTTTAAGGGGCCCTTTCAACCTGGCAAGGGATTGCGCTGGCTGCTTTGTCGCCTTGCGACATGCGCCGAGGGCCCTCTGACCTGCCCTGGGGCCCCTCCGTGCTGACTAGGGGCCCATTCGGCATGTTCAGGGGCCCTTCTGACCCACATATGGGGCCCTTTCGGTCTGGTCAGGGGCCCCTCTGACCTGCACAGGGACCCTTTTAACTTCCCAGGGGCCCTCTGGTCTGCCCAGAGACCCTCTAACCTGATCAGGGGCCCTTATGACCTGGCAAGGGACTGCGTTGGCCGCTATGTCACCCTGTTGACATGCTCAGGGGCCTCTCGACCTGCCCAGGGCCCAGGGCCTCTCGACCTGCCCTCTGTGCTGGCTAGGGGCCCATTCGACGTGTTCAGGGGGCCCATTCGACGTGCTCAGGGGGTCCTCTGACCCGCTCAGGGGCCCTTTCGGTCTGGTCAGGGGCCCCTCTGACATGCGCAGGGCTCTTTTGAACGTCGAAGGGCCTTCAGAGAGGGCCCTGATGGCCCTAAAGGGCATCTGAAGTCCTCTTTCGCGCGGTATCGTCAGCCTTTTTCGGCGCGCGGCGCGCCGAAAAGAGCCCTCGCGCTCCGAAAAGGGCCCTCCTGGCCTCCAGGGGGCGCGGCCGCCCCCGCCGCCCCCCCCCCCCTTGGCTACTTGCCTGCACGTGGATGACCTCAATCAATATCTGTATCTGTAAGTTCACAATGCCTGGCGACGCGCGTGACAGGGGCCCTGGGTACGTCCAAGATATGACATTTGCATATGTTCATAGAATAGAGAAAATTGTGACAAGCCGTTTGACCCCATAACGGAATTTTTCCGAACAATACTTCCTGAAATCTGGACCGAGTTGCCCATCCGTAGGATAGGCAGTTTGCTGTGACGGGGATCTACTTTCAGTGGGCGAATAATCAGCTGATTGTTGGTCCTCATAATTCACGAAATGTAAACGTATTTCACACAGCCGGTCCTCGGATTCCGGTGAGGTCCTCGACATTCCGACCTCATGGCATTTCTTTCCTAAAACGATTCTGAAAAATTTCGAACGTCAGGGTACCTCTATTCGTCACTCATTTTAAGTGCCTGCATTTTGGCGGGCCTCAGGCAATCGCAACAGGTGGTCCTCTAGATACACGGTGCAGACAAGGTGCTCGTCTTACACCGTACACACGTATAGGTGTGTGTGTGTGTGTGTGTGTGTGTGTGTGTGTGTGTGTGTGTGTGTGTGTGTGTGTGTGTGTGTGTGTGTGTGTGTGTGTGTGTGTGTGTGTGTGTGTGTGTGTGTGTGTGTGTGTGTGTGTGTGTGTGTGTGTGTGTGTGTGTGTGTGTGTGTGTGTGTGTGTGTGTGTGTGTGTGTGTGTGTGTGTGTGTGTGTGTGTGTGTGTGTGTGTGTGTGTGTGTGTGTGTGTGTGTGTGTGTGTGTGTGTGTGTGTGTGTGTGTGTGTGTGTGTGTGTGTGTGTGTGTGTGTGTGTGTGTGTGTGTGTGTGTGTGTGTGTGTGTGTGTGTGTGTGTGTGTGTGTGTGTGTGTGTGTGTGTGTGTGTGTGTGTGTGTGTGTGTGTGTGTGTGTGTGTGTGTGTGTGTGTGTGTGTGTGTGTGTGTGTGTGTGTGTGTGTGTGTGTGTGTGTGTGTGTGTGTGTGTGTGTGTGTGTGTGTGTGTGTGTGTGTGTGTGTGTGTGTGTGTGTGTGTGTGTGTGTGTGTGTGTGTGTGTGTGTGTGTGTGTGTGTGTGTGTGTGTGTGTGTGTGTGTGTGTGTGTGTGTGTGTGTGTGTGTGTGTGTGTGTGTGTGTGTGTGTGTGTGTGTGTGTGTGTGTGTGTGTGTGTGTGTGTGTGTGTGTGTGTGTGTGTGTGTGTGTGTGTGTGTGTGTGTGTGTGTGTGTGTGTGTGTGTGTGTGTGTGTGTGTGTGTGTGTGTGTGTGTGTGTGTGTGTGTGTGTGTGTGTGTGTGTGTGTGTGTGTGTGTGTGTGTGTGTGTGTGTGTGTGTGTGTGTGTGTGTGTGTGTGTGTGTGTGTGTGTGTGTGTGTGTGTGTGTGTGTGTGTGTGTGTGTGTGTGTGTGTGTGTGTGTGTGTGTGTGTGTGTGTGTGTGTGTGTGTGTGTGTGTGTGTGTGTGTGTGTGTGTGTGTGTGTGTGTGTGTGTGTGTGTGTGTGTGTGTGTGTGTGTGTGTGTGTGTGTGTGTGTGTGTGTGTGTGTGTGTGTGTGTGTGTGTGTGTGTGTGTGTGTGTGTGTGTGTGTGTGTGTGTGTGTGTGTGTGTGTGTGTGTGTGTGTGTGTGTGTGTGTGTGTGTGTGTGTGTGTGTGTGTGTGCGTGCGTGCTCGCGCATGCGTGCGCGCGCCGATATGTGCGTGTGTGTGCGCGCGCGTGTGTGGGTGGGTGTGCGCGTGCGTGTGTGCGTTCGTGCGCGCGTGCCTGTGTGTGCGTGTGTGTGCGTGCGTGCGCCTGTATGTGCGTGTGCGTGTGCGCGTGCCTGTGCGTTTGCTCGTGCGTGTGCGTGTGTGTTTGCGCGCGCGTGCCTGTGTATGCGTGTATGTGGGTGTGGTGTGCGTGCGTGCGTGCGTGTGCGCGCCTGTATGTGCGTGTGTGTGTGTGCGCGCGCTTGTGTTTGCTCGTGTGTGTGTGAGTGTGTGAGTGCGTGTGTGCGTGTGTGCGTGTGTGCGTTTGCGCGCGCGTGCCTGTGTGTGCGTTTGCGCGCGCGTGCCTGCGTGTGCGTGTGTGTGTTTGCGTGCGTGCGTGTGCGCGCCTGTATGTTGTGTGTGCGCGCGCGTCTGTGCGTGCGCGCGCACGTGTGTGCGTGTGCGTTTGCTCGCGCGTGTGTGTATGTGCGTGCGTGCGTGTGCGCGCATGTATGTGCGCGTGCGCGCGTCTGTGCGTGTGCGCGCGTGTGTGCGTTTGCTCGCGTGTGTGTGTGTGCATGCGTGCGTGCGTGCGTGCTCGCGCGTGCGTGTGCGCGCCGGTATGTGCGTGTGTGTGTGTGCGTGCGTGCGTGCGTGCGTGCGTGCGTGCGTGCGCGTGCGTGCGTGCGTGTGTGTGCGTTTGCGTGCGCGTGTGCGTTTGCGCGCGCGTGCGTGTGCGCGCCGATATGTGTGTGTGTGTGTGTGTGCACGCGGGTGTGTGTGTGCGCGCGCGTGCGTGTGTGCGTTCGCGCGCGCGTGCCTGTGTGTGCGTGCGTGCGTGCGCCTGTATGTGCGTGTGCGTTTGCTCGTGCGTGTTTGCGCGCGCGTGCCTGTGTATGCGTGTGTGTGTGTGTGTGTGTGTGTGTGTGTGTGTGTGTGTGTGTGTGTGTGTGTGTGTGTGTGTGCGTGCGTGCGTGCGTGCGTGCGTGCGTGCGTGCGTGCGTGCGTGCGTGCGTGCGTGCGTGCGTGCGTGCGTGCGTGCGTGCGTGCGTGCGTGCGTGCGTGCGTGTGCGCGCCTGTATGTGCGTGTGTGCGTGTGTGTGCGCGCCCTTGCGTTTGATCGTGTGTGTGTGTGTGTACGTGCGTGTGTGCGTTTGCGCGCGCGTGCCTGTGTGTGCGTGCGTGCGTGTGCGCGCCTGTATGTTGTGTGTGTGCGCGTGTGTGTGCGCGCGCGTGTGTGTGCCTGTGCGCGCGTGTGTGCGTGCGTGTGTGCGTGTGCGTTTGCTCGCGCGTGTGTGTATGTGCGTGTCGTGTGCGCGCATGTATGTGCGCGTGTGTGCGTGTGCGCGCGTGTGTGCTTGTGCGCGCGTGTGTGCGTGTGCGTTTGCTCGCGCGCGCGCGCGTGTGTGTGTGTGTGTGTGTGTGTGTGTGTGCGTGCGTGCGTGCGTGCGTGCGTGCGTGCGTGCGTGCGTGCGTGCGTGCGTGCGTGCGTGCGTGCGTGCTCGCGCGTGCGTGTGCGCGCCGGTATGTGCGTGTGTATGCGCGCGCGCGTGTGTATGTGTGGGTGTGTGCGTGTGCATGTGCATGCGTGTGCATGTGCATGCGTGCGCGTGCGTTTGCGCGCGCGTGCCTGTGTGTGCATGCTTGCCTGTGTGTGCACGTGTGCGCCCCTGTATATGCGTGTGTGCGCGTGTGTGTGCGTGCGTGCGTGTGTGCGTGATTTTTTTTTCGTGCTTTGAGTTCCTGTCCCAATTTGATTTCATAGCACCTATCACCATTTCTTGCATAGTTCACTAACAATTCTTGGCCGACAAAAGCGTTAGCCCCTTAGAGAGTATATGAATGAACTTAATTAAATCAACATGTGTGACTTTCCAGGTTACAGAATATAGCTAGGACGGTCCATGACAGCATATGATATCCAAACGGTCAGCGCGCTCCTTTGCTTTATGACAATTTTCTTGCTTTTTCGTTTCAGGCGGAGCACGCGGACCGACAGAGGGTGGGTATACCTGCCAGCCCAGCTGCTCAGTGGCACCACCAGCACCACCATCCGTGAGCTGTTTGAGGACGAAGAGGAGGCGGCAAAGGCCATCGAGATCCTCGACCAAGGTTTCGACACCCTCAACTCCCGCCGACAGGCCTCTCCGCTGCGCCCTCGGAGTCGACCAGTACTAGGAGCGGCAGCAGCGTGCGCTGGAGCGACTCCGCCAGCTGCTCCAGACGGCGCGGTTCGGCGGCAAGCCCATGCCCTGCCAGCAGGGGTGGTGGTGTCCATCCGCGCCACGCTCGCGCTGTTCGATGAGATGCGGCGGGTGACGGGATTTTCGTTTCTCCTTACGGCGCGCCTGAACCAGGATGCCCTGGAGTCTTACTTCAGTATCATTCGGGCGCGCTTCGGGAGTAACGTGAACCCGTCAGCTCCCCCAGCGCGTGCGGCTGCTGTTATCAGCGCGGCACCCGCCGTTGCCTGGAGCACGGTGGTCCAACCGGTGTGCGCCGCTCCCTCTGCCTTCCTGCTCGCTGCCCGGCCGCAGGACGCTGACGAGCCGGACAGTGCGAGCGTCGCGGTCGTGGGTCGCGTCTGCGAGCGAGTGGAGGCGGCGCAGGAGCCAATGGAGGCGGAGGCGCTCCCACTGCCGAGCGACCGCGCCTTGCGGAAGCGGAGGAAGTTTGCCCGAGGGGCTGCTGTAGCGCGGCGCGGTGGCTTGTGGACTGTCATGCTGCTCGCGAAGTCCGCAACTGCTGCAGGTGCCCGCCGCGCTGCTGTCGACAGCCTCCAACTGTGTGCTGCGATACCGCCGCGATCGCTGTCGGCCCACGCTGTCGGCCCAGTCACACTTCGCGCACGCTGCGTACCGATCGCGTGGCCGCTCGCTTGAAGGTCTACCTGCGCTGTCGCGCGGCCGCGCTCCGTGTGTCAACCTGCGGCGAGCCTCTGTCGACGCCGCCGGCCGCCTCATTGCCATGCGCTCTGAGACTACTGGCTGGACATGGCTGCGGCATCCGGTTTGAGATCTGCTTGCAGTGTGTGAGTCGCGACGCGCTCACGGAGTGAAACCGGCGGCGGGTGGTTTCTTGATCAAAGACGTTTCCGGGCAGCAGGAGTATCTGATGCTGGTGCTGCCGGAGCGGGGTCAGCTGCCGATGACGCAGCTGTTAACGGACGCTGAGTGTGTGGTGAGAACGCGCGGCGCAATAAGCGCGCTGGGCCGGCGCTGGGGTCGGGCGTGCCGCCGGACTCGCTGTTCGGTCTGCCGCGGTGCAGCAGTCTGGCGCGGCTGGAGGGCCCCGGAAGCGCGGCTGGACACGACCCTCTCGCCGGTGCGGCCGGCCGCTGGAGCCACCGCCACCGGAGGACACCACCGCGCTGCTGTCGGGAGTCGTGGCCGCACTGTGCGAGACGCTTGCGACACGATCGTCATGGAGCACTCCTCGGGTGCGGGCTACAGGTTCCGATGGTCGGCGCCAGTGAATTCGAGTGCGGTGGGCGCCTGTCTGCGCGCGGCGCACTCCGTGCTGCCGCGCGAGCTGACGGTGCGCTGGCGGCAAGCGGTCAACCTTCGCGCGGCTCTGTGCGCTGGCGGCCGGGGAGCCTGGTGATTTCTCCCTGCCCTGGGGTGAGCTCTGGGGAGCGAGACCGAGTGGATGCGCGTACCAAATACGCTCTACTTGCTGGACCAGGTGCGGTCGAACCTGCTGTAGCTGCGTGCCGTCAACCGCGCGATGGTGCTCTGGGCCGAGGTGTGGCCCTCTCGGGAGTGGGTGTAGGCGCTGGTGCCGGCTTTGGTGCGGCCCGGCCTCGACCACAGCTCGCCTCGGCTGCCTGCTAGCTGTGCCTACTGGCTACATGGCGGCACGTTATTACACACTCAGCTCCGGCGTGGTGCCGACGACCTTCATGTATGTCGCCATGAACCGCGTAGAGAACCTCACTGGCAGCTTCCACGCCTTCCGGAGTCTGTCGTTTCTGTTTGGCGTCGCGCTCTACCTACTGTAATAGGTGTGAAATGAGTGGCACATTCGGGGCGGATGTTCACGCGAATACATTATTCCAACCGTATGACTGCACTAACTTGTCGAGGAAGTTGGCCGTTAGCAATCTTCGGCTGTAGATTTTATGTGCGTCTTGAATAATTGACTTCATTGTACCTGTCAGGCTTACCTAGCACATATCAGTCTCAGCAGGCAAGCAACTAGAAGACACGGGAAGGGGGCGGCTGTTGGCGTCGTCATTTCCGATCCATAGGGGTTCCGCCGGCACTGATGACTCGAGGGGCGCCACATGCACTCAATAACTCAAAAGGGGTGCCTTCGGGGACTATCGTGACGAGGGAGGGGGATACGTGCTCCCTTAGCCCGCCCCCTGGTTGTGCCTAGGGACTCGTCTAAATACATTTGAGGGTGGGGGGGGGGGGGGGGGGCAGTGGGGTGCTCACGGGGGAGGGGGTCGCGTTATGCCGGATCTCCATTGCCCAGAGTTGCATTGAATGTTGCTTTGACTGGGGGAAGGGGAGGGGGCTGGGGCCGGGACTGGGTGTTTACCTCCCCCGCCCAGTTAACATGTTAGACGAGTCCCTGGTTGCGCCGCTGAGTTTCAGACCGCCTTAGATGCAAATAATCAACAAATAATACGACGCACATTGAAGGTCCTATTGTGATACCAGTGATACCACCTCCAGAACCGCTCTATCCGAACGCGTGCGATTTGTTGGCTGTGATTTAGACCGTCTGGTGAAAAATATAAGGCGGGAAAAGCTACCGTTTGGTGATAAAAAAAAATACCTGGCTCTATCCTCTATCCATACCCGGGTCATGATTCCACCTGCAAAGTCATTTAGTACCTAAATAATAATTGTTAACATCTGCAAAATCTCCATTTAAAGCTATGTGAGTATCAGCTGACTGTGATTCCTTGGGCCAAACCGCGTTATTTTCAATGTAAACTAGCGATCAGTGAAGACCCCAAAATAATGGCTATGTGGCTGTCTATGTCTTAATGGCTATGAGCGAATCTTAGGCCGACCCGATCGGACTACGAGCGGTTGGCAGACCCGATCAGAATTAATGGCTACGAGTAGTAGGCCGACCCGATCGGACTTAATGGCGGCGTTAGGTTAACTGAGGAAGTCACGTGACTAAAATCCTTACATCCCTACCTCCATTAAATATACCTTGATAAACATTGCAAGAGCCTACGCCACGCACAACTTAGGACAGTATGCGATTTTGATTGGTCAGCCATTCTAACTTAGGACAATCCGGCCTTCCCATTGGTCGTAATGCAAAAGCATTGGAGAATTTAAGGTATATGACTACTAAATACAAAAACGTATGACTTAGCTAAAACAAAAATACAAAACATGTTTTTGTCAATTTGTGGTCATTTTATGACGTTTTTTTCTTATTATTATTGTAAATATATTTGTGGCTCTTTTAAAGTGTGGAAAACAATATTTAAAGCAGGATACCAGGGCCCAAAAGGCGGTATGAAATCACAATGAATCTGGTAGCCCACAGGTGGCTTGGCATAATACAAAAATGTGTCAATATGCCTTCATTGTATTATTATTCTCACAAATAGATGCAACGATTTATGCATTGTTGCACCCCCAGTAAGCCCAGTTACGAACGCCTCTGCCTCGCGCACCTCCTTCCCTCTTTTCCCCCCTGGCAGGAGAAGATTAGCCCCCAGCTTTGTTCAAGTGGCGCCTCTAACCTCCTCTTCAACTTACAACTGTATGTATAATAACATAGGACAAGCTGGAGCAACTTGGAGGAAGTTAACGGCGCCACGGGAACAGGCCCGATTCTACCATGCGCGCAAGAATTCGGCTGGGTTAGGTGAAAATGGTAGGGGAATCATCGCGAGATATTTGAACGATCTTTCTTTGGAGACTAGCTGCAGGCGAATCGGCTGAATAGAACTCGAGATACAGCTTCCCAAAGTTGGGTCATTTAACACGTGAACACTATGGGCTAGTAGGAAAGTCACGCCCAAGAGCTTTAGTGCTGCCAACTGACTTCGGAGGGGGCCGGTTTACATAGCCTTGAGTATACCCACGGTAAATAGAATACTAGTATACCATGGATGGATGCAGGGGGCTACCGTCGTAATGCTTTCGTATTGGTCCATTTCTGAATCGCTCAGTACAGGGCTGTGACGTGATTGGTGCCTCGCAATCTGATTAGCTCTCGTAATGGTAGCCATGGTTACGTCATTTGGCCTTTGCGTTGTTGATCGTTGGAGCTCTCGCGATGCGGCGGTTTTGCTGAGGCATATGCTGAGGTGAGTGACAATTTGTGGAATGCGAAGTTAAAATTGATATATATAGTTTTTATACTGATCTGGTTGTAATGTAATGGTCTTTTATTGCAACTCTCGTCTCTTGTCGATGTCGGGGTGATAAATATCGTAAAGTACGCTAAAGAAACTGCTTGCTTCAGGGGCCGTCGCGTATTCATAACCGCGCGGAATTGTTTAAAGGGAATAGTTCACCTTTAACATGGGGTTTTGGACTGAGATAGCAGATTTGTAGAGCAGATCTAAAAATGGTTTGTGGTGAAAGAATTACCTCTCTACGTTAAGCAATTTCGACACAAGACTAGTGGGCCCGATTTCAATCCCGCTGTTCCGGGCCACGATCGGGGAATGAACGCTCGCCGCCGCGCCGCCGGAGGCAGGTACACTCTCTGGCACGTAGTTTCTGGTCACGACGCCTCGTTAATATCCGCTCAGCCGCCCGGGCGGCCCCTTGTCAGAGACTGTACTTGGCGTCAGGCGGAGCGGGGCGGAGCCAGAACGCCAGCTGCTATCGTACGATTTCTCGTGAAATAGAAAGAGAAACTTACTTCTTTCTCCACATATATCCATCAGTTGGCCAAACCAAAGTCATATTCATAGTTTTGAGCTCAAGATGCACCTAATGGTTGAACTTCAAGACGACTTTCAAGGTGACCTATTCCCTTTAATGTATACTGAATGTGATCCAGCTTTGCTGGTTCTACTTTATATCTAAATACTCACTTTGACCTTGGTATGTTCCATATTTATAGATATAGCTCTGGTAGAAATGCCAACATTGATCTATTTGAGTTCTATCTATTATTAATTCAGGATGAAGAGAAAAATAATACATGTCAAATTACCTTCATCCACCTCTAAGTTCCTCTGTAGAGGAAAAATAAGTAATAGGTTTGTCCAAATGTGTGTGAGTTGTGGATGAACATGACAGTCATATTCTGAGCCGTTTTCGTGTGTTCAGTGCTGAAATACCGTAAACTTTAATTTAACTTTTTTATTAAGTAAAATTTGATGAGGTTTGATCAAATTATTGCTGCATTTGTTTTCATATAGCACAGCTTACCGTCTCCCAACAACGCTAACCGTCCGATGAGCGGTGCATTCCACGTTGCAAGACCGCCAGTGTCCTGATTTTTTTTTTTACAAGAGTGATGAATGCTGAGAGGACGTCACTTTTCCAGAAGGAGGTGGATATTGAGGTTAAAATTTGGATGATAACAACCCAACAATCGATGCTTTGGGCATCGATGCAATACAAAACCGTCAGAAAATATCAGTTCAAAACCGTCAGAAAGGTCAGTTTGCTGTATATTTTTTGTTTAAAATAGTTGTTACGATAATTGAAAACTAAGCGTGAGTTAAAAGCGTTATAATATCATGAACATCATGTACACACATCAGGTCATCTAATCAGGTGCTGGGTGAGGTGTATGGATGACATACTGTTCAATGGATAGGTAGGGACCTATAGGTATGTAGGAAGATCATGATTTTTATATTTTTCAATACGATCGCTAGTGACGTCATTTCGATGGCAAGTGACGTGACAAAAAAGTTAATTTGTGTGTGGCTTTCCACTCATATTTGTGAAATTCAGGACACTGAAGACCGCAGAATAATAGTGCAAATTTGTTCCTGCTTTTACTCCATGTCCTTAAAATGATGCAGTATGCTTAAAGGATGCATACCTGTGGTTTCAGATCGAGGACCTAGCCGAGACCCAGACGTCCAGAGAAGTGGACGAGCTGGAGCGATCCGTTGGGCCCGTCACTGTGGAGCCAGCGGCACCGGTCACCCCGGCTGAGCAGATATCGGGGGTGGGTCGTCTCGCGCAGCAAGCCATGGCGTTCGTGGCTGGTTACATGGCTGCCAAATGTCGAGATCTGGACCCGACACTCGGGAGGCCAACGAGCGAGGCGCCATCCAGCCGTCTTCCTGGATCCGGGCCGTCAGCCTGTGCAGCTTGATGGTGCCGTCGCCAGCGTGGATGAGTGTGGTGGAGGAATTCGAGCTGCTGTTCCACCTGGCGATGGGTCGCAACACAGATCGGCAGCTGGGCATAGTTGGCCGTCTACTGGCCGACCTGCTGATGAAGCGATCAAACCTGGATCGCCGGATCGCCCGCAAGTTGGTCTCCATGCGTCTACATCTGCGAATCAGGTGGCTGAACCAGGCTAAGACGGCGGCAGCAGCGACACGGCGCGCCGCCAAGCAGATCCGCCATCATGCGAGGGGCGGCAGATGAGCTGTCACCACGCGTCTGCATATGCGGATCAGGTGGCTGAACCAGGCCAAGACGGCGGCAGCAGCGACACGGCGCGCCGCCAGCCTGCGTCCACGGCTCATAGGATTGGCGGCTGTGTTGTGCTCTGTCGGACTGGGGAGCGGCATTGGGTAGTCTGTCAGCCGCGGGGTCCTGTGTCCACGGCTCATAGAGGACTGGCGGCTGTGTTGTGCCCTGTCGGACTGGGGAGCGGTCTGTCAGCCGCGGGAGTCATGTGTCCACGGCTCAGAGGACTGGCGGCTGTGTTGTGCCCTGTCGGGACTGTGGAGCGGTCTGTCAGCCGCGGGGGTCATGTGTCCACGGCTCAGAGGACTGGCGGCTGTGTTGTGCCCTGTCGGACTGTGGAGCGGTCTGACAGCCGCGGGGTCATGTGTCCACGGATCAGAGGACTGACGGCTGTGTTGTGCCCTGTCGGACTGTGGAGCGTGGCTGAGGAGAGTGAAAGCTTGCGGAATACGGTCCCCGATTCAGGCGGTTTCTACGCCGGATGAACAGTCGCCGATAAAGACCGCAACGGCGACGGGTAGACGATCCCGGTTCAGGTAGCTACGGCGGCGGGTGAACAGTCCTCGGTTCGAGCGGCGGGTGGACGGGCCCCGGTTCCGGTGTTTCCGGCGGCGGATGGAGGTTCGAGCGGCTCGATACCAATTTGTGAGTCGCAATGCAGTATATTATACGGCCACGTCGATACGTGTCTGATAGTCGCCATTTCAAACCAGTTTTGATGAGGGGAAGTATCATCAAACCGCCGTAACCGTCTACAGCACCCGCAAGATGGCGCACCGTGCCATGTATTGTGAGGCGCCAGGGGAGTGTAGGCACCAATGACGTCACGCTAATGTTAAACGAAAATGGCGCTAAAATTGCCGGACGGTTCTACCTCTTATACGGCCTTGGATGGATGAGGTGTATTTCAGCTGTATTTGGCTCTCATCCTGCATCCGTGAGTGTATAAGGTATCAAGGCCATAGAAACATACGGTATATACCAAGTGATTTGTGCGCGTTTGTGGTGGTTGTGTTATAAGCTGCGCTAGTTGTTGTTTTCACGTTGCTTTAAAAATACATATTTGCGATGGTGCCCTTTCACTTTCTGTCGAGGCCTTTCACTTCCGCTTAGAACTTTCGCTAAGTTGAAGTGCGTCCGCTGGACACGTCAGTCGTCAACGGAAGTTTACGATTTTAATTTCTGTTGCTTGATCCCGGAACATATAACTTATAGCTCCATATAGAACATATAGCTTAACTCAAACTAAAAGCAACACAAACTGTGAGATTGGTACCAAGGTAAGTTGAAGTATCATTGTCATCTGCTTACAGTGCCTACTTTGACTTGTAGCTTTCAATCTGAACAAATATTGAATCATGCTCTGTGGTTCAGGGGCGGATCCAGGGGGTGGCCGCTGCGGTCGCAGCCACCCCAGCCAGAAGGGCACCCCACAGGCTGTCTGTCGCTGGGCGACTGGTGGCACCCGCCGACAGACAGCCTGTGAGCATGCAGCGACCCTATGGGCCGCTTAGACGCCCTGTTGAAAGTAATTTACCAAGTATCAGGTCATACAGGTCATGACCTGGTCCTTTTGACCTGAGGCGCCCTTCCAGCCAGTGACAGCGCCCTGTCAGCTATTGACAGCGCTCTTCCGGCCAGTGACAGCGCCCTGTCTGCTATTGACAGCGCTCTTCCTGCCAGTGACAGCGCCCTTCAGCCAGTGACAGCGCCCTGTCGGCTATTGACAGCGCTCTTCCGGCCAGTGACAGCGCCCTTTCTGTCAGTTACGGCGCCCTTTATGTCAGTTACAGCACTCTTTCTTTGGAAGGCGACCCTAAATTGGCCTGCTGCCATCCCTTCTAAAATGTCCTGAATCCACCCTTGCTGTGGTTGCAGTATTGGCATTGTTGGAAATGTGTTATCCATCTGCATTCATTTGTCACATTTTTCTACCATGTTGGCCCTACTTTCTCTATTGGTTTATCAAGCATAGGGTAAACAACTGCAATATCAGACACTTTTTTTAATACTAGGTGTTTCATAGTTTTTGGTGATATAGGCTAAACACTTGGGTGATATAGGCTAAACACTAAAGGTCCAATCCTGATCCCTGGTCACATCAAAATGGTGGTGGCCATTCAGGTAAACACTAAAGGTCCAATCCTGATCCCTGGTCACATCAAAATGGTGGTGGCCGTTCAGGACAGGTGCCCTGGGGGCAAAGGGAAAAATGCTGCCATTTTCAGGTCACATTTTTTAAATGAAGGGTTTCCTTCATATTGTTCTTGTTGTAAACCAGTGGGTTGGGGATCTCAAGAGAATTTATTTACAGTTTACTATAGCACATTCACCATAAAAAAGACATGTGACAGTGAAGTGAAAAATCCAAGATGGAGGCCAATTCCGCCCCAGGACACCTGTCCCACACAGCCACCAAAATGGTGGGTAACGGTGGGGTTGGCGTCACCGTCGCTGGCTGGCGTCACCGTCGCGGCCGGGCAATCAAATAAAGGTTCAAGGTTAATATCACTGTTGTTGGTCTTGACTCATGGGGAAGCTTTATTACGTCACCAGATACGAGCGAATCTTAGGCCGCCCCGATTCAATAGCTACGAGCGTTAGGCCGAACCGATCAGAATTAAACTAACCTAACCCCGCCATTAGGTCCGATCGGGTCGGCCTACAGCTCGTAGCCAATAAGCCCGATCGGGTCGGCCTACAGCTCGTAGTCATTAAGTCTAATCGGGTCGGCCTACAGCTCGTAGCCATTAAGTCCGATCGGGTCGGCCTACAGCTCGTAGCCATTAAGTCCGATCGCGACGAAACCTACTGCTCATAGCCATTAAGTCCGATCAGGTCCGCCTAAGATTCGCTCGTAGCCAGAATCTGGTGACGTCATTAAGCTTCCCCATGACTCCAGACCAACAACGGTGATAGTAACCTTGATTTGATTGCCCGGCCGCGACGGTGACGCCAGCCCCACCGTTACCATCACCGGTGACGCCAGCCCCACCGTTACCAAATGGTGTAGGGTAAGCAACAGTACCTAATCAACAGTTTTCAAACATTTTGTATCAAGGAAATACATTGTTCTTCTCAAATGCAGACACATCCAGCCACCAGACTTTCATGCTATTGCAGTCAGGCACACTGGTATCAATTGTTCATTTTTGGATGTGTATCCATTTTAAGAATGAACTTCCAAAAATAGAAACGCTTGATGATGCGTGTTCTAAAAATGGAAATGATATGAAACAAAAAATTCCTGCTTGCCAGCAAATATTAAATTATTTAAAACTAACTGCATATAATATGAATAAAGTTTGAATCTTCACAACGATACCAGCACCGAACATAAATGATAACTTTCAATAGTTAGAGAAAATCTGCTTGTGTGGTCCTGTTCAACTTTGGAGCGATGGATTCAAATGTGGGCTGTTGATTGGTGGCATTCGCTTGATTTGCATAAATTTGTGGATGCGTGCGCAGCTCACCAAACAAGTGTTGCATTTCCAAATATAGAAACGGATCGTTTCCATTTTTGGAACACATGTCATCAAGCGTTTCTATTTTTGGAAACTCGTTAAAAAAATGGATACATCCAAAAATGACATGTTGATACCACAGTGCGCCCGACTGATTGGAATTCTTCAGTGCGGTCAAATTTCACTATTACACACTATGCTCACATTGTGATTTTAAAATTGCAACAGTCACATTCAATGATTGAGTTCGTGTTTGTCTAAATCAAGCAGAAGTTAAATTTGAAGGAAATTATTTGGATTTGTATTATAATTAATATAATTTATATCTTAAAGTGGATAAAATGTTTGTATTTTACTTTGCAAATTATTTCTTTGTTGATAAAGTACCTAATCTAAGCTCAAACAATGATCCTTAAAACATACATATTAGTTTTGACTTCAAATAATTGAACCTAACCCTTTTTATCCTTTTTTAGAACCTTGTTTTAACATAACCTTATTTATATATAAACCTAACCTTACCTACAGACCCTCTCAAATGATCCTTGGTGCGTCTAATCTACAGACCCTCTTGAGTCATCCTTTGAGCGTCTAACCTACAAACCCTGCTCGAGTGATCCTTGGCATGCCTAACCTTCAGACCCTCTTGAGTCATCCTTGGCGCACTTGTGGCATGCATTACCATGGACCCTCTTGAGTCATTCTTGGCAATAGGCAATTTTTTGTTGTAAAAAGGTGTTCAAAACCAGAATATTGCCCATCACTGTCATCTACATTGCAAACAGCATGAAAGGTCTGGTGTTATGACATATCCACAATTAAAATTGTTGTACAAATGTACGAAAAAGTGCTGATAATATGAAGTTTGGTGTTTTGAAGTTTTGAAGTGACTGGATATGAGATCTTTATCATAGATGTCTCCAACCACCAATACATATGAATAGCATGACAAGTCTGGTGTTTTTATGTCAAAACTTCCGGTCTACTCTACCTACCTATAGACAGTCATGTGCATGGATCCCAAAGAAGAACCTGATCCCAGAGCCCAGAGGAGCTCTTGTCAAAATACAATGTTGGATCTATGCACCCACTGGATCCTTTGGCAAAGCACAATGTTGGATCTATGGTCCCACTGGTTCCCATGGCAAAATGCAACAGAGGATCTATGATCCCACTGGATCCCATGGCAAAATGCAACAGGATCTATGATCCCAATGGATCTTTTGACCAAATTGATTAATGGATCTTGGATCTCAGTGGTTCCCCAATTTTACTTTGGATCTTGGATCCCATAATTTTACATCACCCTTTTTAGACATTTGATTTATGCTGGTTAAATGAACTATGCATCCAGTATCTCCAGAGACAGATTTTCTGCTCTGATGGTCCTAGTTTCAAAATACAATGAATTCCTGGTCAGGACCAGGCTAACCAACTCTAGGCTCTCCATCCCTGCTTAAAGGGAGATAATCACCTTTTGATTTTGTTAACAACAACTTATTTGGCTACATTATGGTATTAAAAGGTTATGATCTAAATTTAAGAATTAAATACAATGATTCCCCAATTCAAAGTTGGAAGTTTGGGAAAGTTAATGATTGGTATTTTCCCTCCACTAGTGGAAAGTGCAACATCTGGCGCTTTTGCATCAATCAGTTAATGTTGTTGAATGGGCACTTGCAAACAAATCGCCGACACTAAATAGGTCGCCGTAGTTTAGCTTGGCACCGGCCGGCCGGTGCCAAGCTAAACTTCCGATTTCAATGCACTTTTTTCTCAAATGATTGTTGATTGGAACAGCCGCCCGCGACCCTGAGGACAAAAAGCGAAAGAAATACGCCGATCTTGCCCGGCGCTTCCATTTTGAACCTCTTGCTTTCGAGACCTCTGGAGTGTGTGGTCCTTCCACAAAGACATTTGTTCGCGAGCTCGGTGCAAGGATGACCTCCATATCGGGCGACCGTCGTGAGACGGCTTGGCTGTGACAACGGTTGGCTCTCGCCATCGTCAGGGGAAACGCAGTCAGCGTCCTGCAGACGACGGACTCGGCCGATCTCCCACCAACGATGCTGTCAAACACAGCATCGTACGCGGCTGTTACAAAGGCGACTGTAGTGGTCCAGCGACCAGCGCCAGTCACGGGTGACATCCCAGCCACGGCCAAGGGTCTGATCAACTTGGGCAACACGTGCTATCTGAACTCGGTGTTGCAGTGTGTCAGCCAGTGTCGTTACTTGATACAGTACCTGGACATCGGCAGCAGATCAGGCCGCAAGGTCACCCTCACGGAGATCAGTGGTAAGACTGTGGAGCTGGTTTTGGCGGAGGGAGGACCTTTTACCGCCTTGCTGTGCGAATTCCTGCGGAAAATGCACTTAACTGGCACTGCAGACACCATTTCACCCAGCCGCCTGCTCAGTATGATAGGCCAGAATGTGCCACAATTTCTCGGGAGTGAGCAGCAAGATGCGCACGAGCTGCTGTTTGCTCTTATGGAGCAAATCAGTCTGGAGGACCTCAGACTGAGCCAGAAGCAAATGATGCACCCGCTGAACATTCATATGTCTCACACTACCGTAGACACCATCTTCAGAGGACAGCTCGTTAGTCTGGTGGTATGTCAGGAGTGCAATAGCATCAAGTACCGATTGGAGCCGTCCCTAGACCTCTCTCTTCCTGTCGCCGACGACAAGCTGAACCGTACCCTGCAGGGTGGTGCAAAGGAACTTGACAGGCCACAAAATGGTACTGCGATGGAGGGAGAATGTGAGGAGGGCGACGCTGGCAGGGCGGGGGCGTCCGAGAACGGTCAGACAGGTGGGGCGGACAGCGTTAACATGGACTGTGTCCGGACTGAGGAGGAGCCACAGGATGACTCGTCGGTATTACCGGCCAGACGGGGTGACGGCGGTCAGACTGAGCCGGCTGAGGACGGCCCGGTGGCCGCAGCGGTCGACTGTAGCCGGACTGGCGCTCCACAGAACGGCGAGCCTACGGCCAGCGGTGGTGGCAGCGGCAGCGTCGTGCCTGAGCCAATTGAAGCAGTCTCCGCAGAGCCTCCCTCTGCTACCGAGTCTACCACGGCTTCCAAACTGACTCCATCTGAGGAGGCCGGGCCTACCGCTGCTGATGGCGGACCTACCCCGAGTGACAACTCCGGCGCTGACGGGGACGGGCCGCCGGTACTGACCCAGTCCGAGTGGCTGCGCCGGGCTCTGACCACGCTGGCGCCGCGTTACCAGGCGGCCTCCGGCGAGTGCAGCCTGCTGACCTGCCTGAACCAGTACACGGCGCCGGAGCTGCTGGCAGGGAACAATAAGTTAGGCTGGGACAGCTGCACTGAGCTGCGGAACAAACGGCTGCCTCCATCAGAGAAGGGAGTGAAGAGGGACACGGCTTACAGTGACGCCATTAAGCAGCTGCTCATCTACAGCCCGCCGCCGGTACTCATCATCCACCTGAAGAGGTTTGAGGTGTGCAGCTTCAGCCTACGCAAGGTTACCCGGCACGTGCAGTTTGGGGAACAGTTTGATCTGGCGCCCTTGTATTTTGTATTTCACTTGCAGCAACTTCCACATCATTGTGGCTATTACAGTGCTGTCGCAATGAGTGATACAATATAAATACAAACTTAAAAATGATCCTACGACATAACAGAATGAGCGACAATATTAAAGACAGAACAGTAGTTAAAATATCAGGCCGAAATTATAAACATATGACAATAGTAAGAAATCACGGCTCGGTTCTCGTCAGCCCCTTCTGCTCATCAATCAGTCAGGATCTGCCCCAGATGCGGCCCGGACAGCAGCGCGTGCTGTACTCGCTGTTCGGCGTGGTGGAGCACAGTGGCAGGCTCACCAGCGGCCACTACACGGCCTACGTGCGCGTGCGCCGGCGGCACGACAAGATCACTGTTAACTCGGAGCTGCTGACCCCGCTGGTTACCGATGCGTTCAGGGTGGCGTGCGAGCGGGCGCGGCAGCGGGCCAAGCAGACCGAGCAGAGCGCTGCACAGGCCTCAGTGACCTCAGAGACAGCCGATAACGCCGGTACTGAGACAGTCGAGCAGGAACAGCCAAAGCCAGAGCTGCAGCCGGCGTCGGAACCGGAGCAGCCGAAACCGGAGGCGGGCAGGTGGTTCCACGTCAGTGACACACACGTCACAGAAGTGACGCTTGTCAAGGTGTTCAAGGCACAGGCCTACATGCTCTTCTACGAGCGGATTGTGTAGGTCGCCGTGGCTGTGTGCGTGTGGACTATATGGTGCGTTAAGTAGATCCTGTAAAGGGGAAGAATGTGCTGTGAAATGTGAAGGTTGTTATGTAGTGTATCGTGACTTGTAAGACAAATTTGTCCAATTTATTATTACTTGATGTGTCAATGACAAATTTAAATTGTTGATTGTTCATAAACATTTTGACACATATTTGCAAAAGATAGAGTGGAGGAAACATATTGCATACCTTCATGATAAATAACAATGTGTAGGGAGGCTATTTTACTGAATTCGTTATCGAGTACTTGCTGAGTACCGACCGATATAAGCGTGGATCGCTTATCAGTAGGAAACTACTAATAGCTTTCAGTATGAATGTTTATATGCAAAATGTGATGAATTTACATCATATTTTGGCCTCGTCTATCGATTGCAGGTGCTATCTCCATTTGTGTGGGAAAAGGTGATTATCTGCGTTTAAAGGGAAATAATGACCTTTTCCACAAAAATGGAGTTAGCACTTGAAATCGCCAGACGAGACCAAAATATATTGTAAATTCATCACATTTTGCATGAAAACTTTCCTACCGAAAGATATTTCAAGTTAAAGTTGATAAGCGTTCCACACTTCTAACGACCGGTACTTGCAAGTACTTTTTGGTCCTCATCAAACTGCGGACTTTTCCCGTATTGTTTTTTTTACGCAATGGAGTGGAAAATATATTGTGCGTTCTGCTTGTTGTGATTATATGCCCGGCGATCTTCTAAAACTAACAGCGATTGGAAAAAGTAGCAATAAAATCGGAAGCTCATCGATGCACATCAACGGCGGCATAGTTAGTGGTTGCGACCCTCAATTTTTGTAAATCGATTCATTTTTTTCAACATTAGGAGTATTGTATAATTTGTCTGTGGCTGTATATAACATTATGCTTTATATTATGATGAAAAATAAGATTTTTTCCCCAAAAAACTAACAAACAATAACACAAAACTGGCAATTAAATCGGAGGCTCATCGATGCACATCGACGGCGACCTATTTAGCGTCGGCGATTTGTTTGCAAAGTCATTGTCATGCTTCTCGGCGCACTTAACCATTGTGGCGAGTTGTTCCTGATTAGTATACCCAAGTCCCGTAGCAGGCTTTGTTAATGACGTCACTGGTGCCATTCTTGTGTAGCATTGCAAAATATATCTGATTTTGAGTTGAAAGCTAATTAAAGACTTATTCAAATTATTGTTTTTAAGCTTGCATTTTCTTGTTAATCATTATTAAAGGTATTTTATCACTGTATTTCATAGTAGTTGACACTTCAGAAACTTGTGACGTAATAATATTGTATCCAATATGCATTTCCCTCACCTTTTGCTATTGTGGCGCAGTGCCGAGTGCTTTGCGAATACTAGCTTGTCTGGGGTTCAATTCATTCCGCCCTTATTTTATTCGAGTTGGTATAGTTTGCATGTTGTTGTTATTTATGACTTATACTGATAGTCAGTCATGCATCACGGATGCTTCGCGGATTGCTTCACGGATCAGAGCGCTGCTCGAACGCACGCTAGTAGCGCTAGTAGCGCTTTCGTTCTCCATGGCAACCAGGCGTGAGCCAATGAAAAGCCAGAACGTATTCCCTTTCTGGCTTTTGATTGGCTGACGCCTGGTTGCCATGGAGAACGAAACGCTACTAGCGCTACTAGCGTGTGTCGGAGCAGCGCTCAGTTTGATCGGAAACGTCACAGAGCCTCCAAAAATGCCGCACTCGATGTAAACAGTGGTAGGGAAGGACGAATTTGTCAATGACCTTCATGAAGTACACAAGGTACTTGTTTTGTATTTTTTTTCCAAACTTACAACTTTGAATTTGGGAATAATTTTATTTAATTCTTAAATTTAAATAAAATAATTTTAAAACCATAACGGTAGCCTAAGAAATTGTTGCTAACAAAATCGAAAGGTCATTATTTCCCTTTAACAGGCGTGTTTTGTTTCTGGCAGCACCCCTGTTACCTGGTGACCTCTGTCTGGGTGACCTGGCTCAGCGCACCATGCCGGCGCCAGACGTGCAGGCCTGCCGGGACCGGAGTGGAGAGTTCTCGGCCGTGCTGCGTGTGCTGCGCGAGCGGCAGCAGGCCGCCCCCGCCGCCGCCCCCGCCCGGCCGGCCGCCATTAGTCGGCACGGCGAGTTTATGGCCGTTGCCAAACTGATCGGCCGCGACATCGCGCAGACGTACTCCAAGCTGGAGAAACTGACACTACGTGAGTAGACTGCGCTAGTGGTGCTGGTGTGCGGGTGTGTGGGATGGGGAGGGGGTGGCGGCAGCTGTGATAGGATAGGTAGTGAGTTGTTATCTTGAGTGTTCTCCACTCTCACAGGAGTCCGGTTCAAGAGAATAGATAAGTTGGTCATTTGGAATGAGTGTACATATAATGACAGTGTTTGGGCACTCGGACACGGTGGAAGACTGAAAAGCTAATTAAAGTATTACAGATACATGTATCATCATTATTTCATATGTTGCCACTTGCCATCTAGTTACATACCTATTGCTAAAGCTTACACTGGTTGGCGTGTTTTTCAGTTTTGACTTATGTTCACTATGTCCTACGGACCCGCCGCTTTCTACTGGATCCTGGTTATTGGCCCCGGCTGACGGCCATTCTGACTAACCACCCCTGCTCTCTCCAGTCGCGAAGCGCAAGTCGCTGTACGATGACCGGCCGATGGAGGTCGAGGAGCTGACGCACATCATCAAGCACGACATGGGCAGCCTGAACAAGCAGATCCTGCAACTGCAGCAGCTCAGCCGGATACCGGACGGCGGCCGCAGCGTGCAGAGCTTCTCCAGCAACGTGGTAGTGACGCTGCAGCAGAAGCTGGCCAACATGTCCAACCAGTTCAAGGGTGTCCTCGAGGTTCGCACTGAGGTGAGTCGGGCGTGATGAGTAGTGGTGGTGGGGGGATTGTGCTGGAGGTTCCTGGATATCGTCGTTCGGAGGACTGAAGTTCGGCGGTTGCTGAGCGTTAGGCAGCTGATAATGTTTTTACCATACCATATGATTATGATTGAAAGTTGTCCGAGAGTATTCTTGAGGCTGTTCTATCATGTGGATGTGGTAGCCCAGGTTTGGCATGTTTACCTATATGTCACTCAGGCATATGCCTAACGGTTGCAGATATCCGAATCCTAGATGTCACCGCAGGTACAATCGCCATCGTGCTGTCACGCCATCCCACCTGACTTCTACCAGTTGTATGTAGTGTGCCAACCTGCTGGTGATCCTTACGTCCGTCTGTCTGTCCTCTGCAGAACCTGCGACGTGATCCTTACGTCCGTCTGTCTGTCCTCTGCAGAACCTGCGACGTGATCCTTACGTCCGTCTGTCTGTCCTCTGCAGAACCTGCTGGTGATCCTTACGTCCGCCTGTCTGTCCTCTGCAGAACCTGCTGCTGATCCTTACGTCCGTCTGTCTGTCCTCTGCAGAACCTGCGACTGATCCTTACGTCCGTCTGTCTGTCCTCTGCAGAACCTGCGACGTGATCCTTACGTCCGTCTGTCTGTCCTCTGCAGAACCTGCGACTGATCCTTACGTCCGTCTGTCTGTCCTCTGCAGAACCTGCGACTGATCCTTACGTCCGTCTGTCTGTCCTCTGCAGAACCTGCGACTGATCCTTACGTCCGTCTGTCTGTCCTCTGCAGAACCTGTTGGTGATCCTTACGTCCGTCTGTCTGTCCTCTGCAGAACCTGCTGGTGATCCTTACGTCCGTCTGTCTGTCCTCTGCAGAACCTGCTGATGATCCTTACGTCCGTCTGTCTGTCCTCTGCAGAACCTGCTGGTGGTCCTTACGTCCGTCTGTCTGTCCTCTGCAGAACCTGCGACTGATCCTTACGTCCGTCTGTCTGCCCTCTGCAGAACCTGCTGGTGATCCTTACGTCCGTCTGTCTGTCCTCTGCAGAACCTGCGACTGATCCTTACGTCCGTCTGTCTGTCCTCTGCAGAACCTGCGACTGATCCTTACGTCCGTTTGTCTGTCCTCTGCAGAACCTGCGACTGATCCTTACGTCCGTCTGTCTGTCCTCTGCAGAACCTGCGACTGATCCTTACGTCCGTCTGTCTGTCCTCTGCAGAACCTGCGACTGATCCTTACGTCCGTCTGTCTGTCCTCTGCAGAACCTGCTGGTGATCCTTACGTCCGTCTGTCTGTCCTCTGCAGAACCTGCGACTGATCCTTACGTCCGTCTGTCTGTCCTCTGCAGAACCTGCTGGTGATCCTTACGTCCGTCTGTCTGTCCTCTGCAGAACCTGCTGGTGGTCCTTACGTCCGTATGTCTGTCCTCTGCAGAACCTGCGACTGATCCTTACGTCCGTCTGTCTGTCCTCTGCATAACCTGCGACTGATCCTTACGTCCGTCTGTCTGTCCTCTGCAGAACCTGCTGCTGATCCTTACGTCCGTCTGTCTGTCCTCTGCATAACCTGCGACTGATCCTTACGTCCGTCTGTCTGTCCTCTGCAGAACCTGCTGGTGATCCTTACGTCCGTCTGTCTGTCCTCTGCAGAACCTGCTGCTGATCCTTACGTCCGTCTGTCTGTCCTCTGCAGAACCTGCTGCTGATCCTTACGTCCGTCTGTCTGTCCTCTGCAGAACCTGCGACTGATCCTTACGTCCGTCTGTCTGTCCTCTGCATAACCTGCTGGTGATCCTTACGTCCGTCTGTCTGTCCTCTGCAGAACCTGCGACTGATCCTTACGTCCGTCTGTCTGTCCTCTGCAGAACCTGCGACTGATCCTTACGTCCGTCTGTCTGTCCTCTGCATAACCTGCTGGTGATCCTTACGTCCGTCTGTCTGTCCTCTGCAGAACCTGCGACTGATCCTTACGTCCGTCTGTCTGTCCTCTGCATAACCTGCGACTGATCCTTACGTCCGTCTGTCTGTCCTCTGCAGAACCTGCTGGTGATCCTTACGTCCGTCTGTCTGTCCTCTGCATAACCTGCGACTGATCCTTACGTCCGTCTGTCTGTCCTCTGCAGAACCTGCGACGTCAGCGCAGCCGACGGGAGCAGTTCTCGCGCGGCGGCGTGTCGGCCAGCTTGCCGCCCTCGGCGCTCAGCGGCTTCCACCAGGGCTCGGTGTTGTTGGCTGACGAGGCAGCGGCGCGCGGCGACACCGTCCTCGACATGGGCCAGAACCAGCAGCAGAGCCAACTGCTGCTGATGGAGGAGCAGGTGAGATGGATGGCGCTGCGACCGGCGGGGAGTGGCCGCCTGTCTTGGGTGCTGGCGGGTCACTGAAACCCCCTAGGTGGACGCGTCCAACCAGACATGTGCCATGCCCCCATGCGTTTTTACCTTTGAATCCGGATTGTGACAATGAACAATGCGATATAGCACTCAGGCGAGTTGCAAGTTATTGCTACTATCTTACTTATTTGCCTGTAAGTTTTTTTCGTTGATCCAAGTATCAGAACGCTGTGAAAATAGTCGGGGATCTTTTGGGGATCTTGGTTCCCCAAAAGATCCCGGGCTATTTTATTAGCTTTTTGATACTTGGATTAAGGAAAGAAGCTTAGACGCAAAGGAGTAAGCTATAAGCAATTAGTTGCAACATGTCTTACTGCTATGTCACTTTGATCATTGTCACAATCTGGTTGCAAAGGTTAAGACACCTGGGATCTTGGTACATGTCTGCGTCCAACTCTTTTACCACTTCACCCCTGGAAGTTGGTAGTTTTTCAGCTTTCAGCAGTTGAACGTTGCCAAGCATTGGCGGTGGAGGTTATGTCGATATGATGGGTAAAGAGGTGAGAAGCCATTTCAACACAAGCATCCACTATCCGTGGGGAGGGGGAGGGGGGGGGGGGGGGGGGGTCCAGGGTCTCGCAAATGATGGGTTGCTGTGGCACTGGTGTCATTTCCCTCAAAACGTGAAAACTGCGAAATACGCGAAAAGCTTTTGGCTGCTATGTCAGTTGAGTCGGAGTTTGTCGCCGCGTCCCGACTGATACTGACTGCACTGTGTTTCGCAGGACACGTTCTACCAGGCGCGCTCTGAAACGATGAAGGACATCGAGTCCACGGTGGTAGAGCTGGGCGCCATCTTCCAGCAGCTGGCGCACATGGTGCACGAACAGGAGGAGATGGTTCAGAGGTGAGGCATACCGTGCCACGGCTGGCCTGGCCGCCTTGTGCTACGTTATAGATCAACGCTTTCTAAATTTAAATTTATAAATACTCTGGCACAATCGTCTGCGTTAACCCTCGCCCGTGCAGCGTCCGATCAGTGCGTGACCGTGCAGGGAGGGGGGGGGGGAGTACAATCCCCCCTAGTGTTTCGCCCCCTAATTGGGCTAGAGCTTCGAAAGAGCATGTTGCTTGTCACGCGAGGAAGCCATTGATACCCTATTTTAAGGTCCTAGGTCATTGGGTGACCTCTGAGGTCATATCAATGATCCCAAATTCAACACAATTGTAAATGCGTATAAATTGAATTTAATCGAACTAGAATCGTGAATGAGCATATAATTATGCTAAATGGGTGCCAAATTTGAAATTAGCATCACAAAATGTCCTAGAAACTGCCAAATTCCAAAAAGGTCAGGTCATGTCAGGTCATTTGAGGTCAGTGATCTCGGTTGACCTGTGGAGGTGCATGACCCCAGTGGAACAAATAATTATGTAAAATGGATCCCATATTTGAAATCAGCGTCACAAAATGTCCTAGAAACTGCCAGAAGCCAAACAAGTAATATCAGGTCATCGGAGGTCAGTGGCCTCGGTTGACCTCTGAAAAGATCAATCGAGGTCACAATCTCAAGGGAAAGTACAACTGTCACCTGGAAACACCTGTGCATATGCTCCTGCACAACAAACACTATGAAATTGCACAAGTTACAAAGATCAATACTACGGACGCTAGTTGCGCCTGACATGACCTTGAGAAACAGGTCAAAGGTCACGGGTCATGTGACCTACAACTTAACAAATTTCAGAATGTGTCAAATTGTTCACAAGTAGGGTACTGAAAGTTTTATCGCAATCGGTTGATATTTACGCGAGTTATTCCAGAAAAACCGAGGGGGGGTGGCATCCATCCCCCCCCCTGAACTGGCGAGGGTTAAAGGGACATTGCCACCTTTCTGAAAGTTGTCAAATATACGCCGGTTGTACCCGAAAATATGAAGTAAGTGCTGCTGAAAACGATGGTGATATTTGTTTCTCTCGAAAACTTCACTCAATTTATCATAATTAAGTTTTTAAAATTTGGGTTGAAGACGTCATTATTGAGCTAAATAGAGCTATAGATAAATCCTTTACGCTGCCAAAGTTTGGCACAATTTTTGTCAGACAATTCTGGCGATTCAAATACAAGCAGGTACCAGGTAAACTGTGTCGCACTCACTTGACCACCGAAGTCTTGTCACTGAAAGCTCCACATACTATGTGGTTGTTTTAACTGCTACCCTACTTAATTTCAAAGCAAATCCAACAACATGGCTATCTCAACTCAAAACTAATGTTAAGGTGGGAATGTCCCTTTAACCCGCGCACTTCAGGGGGGTTGATTTCCGCCCCCCCCCCCCGCCCCCTCAGGTTTTTCAAAGATAGCGAAAAAAACGGCGGCGCGCAGCGCCGCCGGGTTTTGGCACACCTGTTAGGACATCAATTTCGCACACTTTGGAAAAAAAATATCCTCGGGTCATCTCAGGTCAGGTCACCAGACCAGGTCAAGTGACCCCACCTCCAAAAATGTTTGCAGTTGTGCCAAAGCCAGAGTTTTTCACCGATCAGTTTGAAACTTACAGGATGTCATGAGGGCATAAGTACTTACAATTCGTTTATCTCGGAATTTGTATATCGGTGACCTAAGGTCAGGTCAATTTCGTAACCTCCCCATACTAAGTCAATGGGGAAATATACAAATGCTTTCTATTTCAAGGATAAGCATGATATTAGTCCAATTACTTCTGGATCATGTTATTATAGGATATTCTTGATGATCCAAGTGTAATTTTTGTTAAGAGACCCCTATTGGGTCATTTGAGGTCATGCGAGATCACCATCACTGTTTTGTCAATAACTCCCGACATAATAAAGATAGAGAAGTAAAACAGACATCAATGTGTTTGTCTCGTCGAGATACGTCTTCCCATATGCAACATGGCCTACTTGGGTCACCACTTGACCTTGACCTGAGGTCAAATTGTTAAGTTGACTTAACAAGGTCACCATGTATATCATTCAAAGCGCCTTGACAAGATAAACACAATGGCATAAACAGTTTTACGTTATCTTTATTAAGTAAAAAGTTAATAGCAAAAACGATTTAGCAAAAAAAAACGATTTTTCTTTCTTTTTGACCTCTGGAGCCTCAAATATTGACCTGAGATCAAATCTGAGGACACCTTAGCGATTGCAAATTTCACTGGCTGGCGTTTGCTTTTTTCCGTTTGTTTCTAACTAGCATTGTTTCTGAGATATATGGGAATTTCTGGAGCGATGTCCTAAAACAGGAAAAAAACTGGAAAATTTGACCTTTGATGACCTCTGGTGACCTCAATTTTGACCTGACTTAAAAAACACTGAAATACTTTCGATAGAACATGTATCAAACTATCAAATGCCTTGTTCCGCTTCTCGCTACGTAGCGTAGTTTTCGAGATCTCAGGGGGGGGGGGCGGAAATCAACCCCCCCCCCCTGCAGTTCGTGTTCGGCGCAAAGGCCCCGCAGTGCGCGGGTTAATGAAACTAATTCAATCTCCGATGGCTGTTCAGTATTGAGTTACCTAAGAAGACTAATACAATTCCTGCGGCTTGCATTGTCAGCTTTGTGACGATGCTACTATCGAATCCTCTTAACCCCCACCTGCAATGGCCATGTCATGTGTAACCTGGGATGATGTGGGTTTGCCAAAGACTGGTGCTATACTGGCCCCATTGATGCCCCGGTGCAGCCTGTGTTATGTAGTTACCTCGTTTTATGCCCGTCTGACCCAGTCCCCGGCCGGCCGGCAGGATTGACAGTAACGTGGAGGATACGTCCATGAACGTGGAGGCGGCCCACTCGGAGATCCTCAAGTACTTCCAGTCGGTCTCCTCGAACCGCTGGCTCATGATCAAGGTGTTCGGCGTGCTCATCGCGTTCTTCATCGTGTTCGTCATGTTCCTGACGTAGCGACCGGCGCCGGCTGGAGGGACTGGTTGTCAGGTGCGGTTTGATGTGAGTGAGGCGGACGATAGAGGACTTCTATTTATGTTGACAGGGAATGATTGGTGTGTGCTCCGATTGAACTACGATTGTGATATGATATCGTTGCCCCGTACAAATGTTGAGTTGATATCGTGCGTTAGCTTGTGATGAATTGTGTATCTGAATCAAACGCTGATGGCTGATCGATCGGAGGTGGGACAGTTTGGTTTGTGTTACAGCCGTGCCTGCCTGCCGGCGTCAGTTGGGTATTCACCGCCATATCTACGAGAGCTGTCGTTGGCTCTGGTGGTCAGACACGTCATATATCTGGGCGTCACGTTATGTTTCGCAGCACCGTGTGCGTATCATTGTCACAGTGGGGGCCACGACTCCGCGATAGTGATAGGAAATTGAATGACTTAAATGATCAGTACCCAGTTGTCAGTCTGCATGTGTCCAATATGCTCGAGTTTGCCCAGTTGATGATATACAAATAATTGAACTAGCGTGGTTCGTAGTATGTGCTGGCGTTGTGACTTCAGGACGCTGTACACTGCACATTTGGTCGATACTTTCCGGCTAGCCTTCATTCACCTTTCCACTTACTTTTCACTTAAAATTCGCCAACAAATTTAGTGAAATGTTGGAACATTTTCCACCAAGGCTTAAAATTGGCCGACACGTTTAGTGAAATATTTAACATTATCCACCAAGGCTGCTGCGGGTAAATGATGTCATTGCAGCTATAGAGTATGCAGTATTCGGTCATTCAGTCATCCTGCCTGAGGTAACGTCCAATGTGCAGTGTGCGGTGACCTGAACTTATCGCAAGGGTGGACGATGTGAAATACCATATTTTTATATCATATAAAATGTACAGAATGCTAGGGGCCAGTAGGATATTCAGTTCCACATATGTATCATTTTATTTTAATATTTCCTTGGTTTGCTTTATGACTACTCCGACAAGCTCTGTGAATGCGTGCATGCCGATTGCCGAATAAGTCCGCTCATCTTGCCTATGCCTCTGCGAGACAAACGGGTGAGTTAGCAGTCTGCCCTGCCTTTCACCACTCTGGTTCGTCGAGTCGGTACTGTGACGCAATGCGATGCGACCGTTCCATAGCAAATATAACGGACATAGCATGGTACTAGCGGAGCAACCTCGGGGCGGTATTTGGTGAGCTGCGTCGCGCGACGCAGAATCGGGAACTGGCGGAATCGACGCGGAATCGCGCCAGATAATCGCGCTGAGGTATCTGGCGCCGCCAACGCAGGCGGTGCTTGCTGTATCGTCTACCAGGTGGCAGTGGTATGGCTGTAAGGTGCCGTGCTCGTGACGGGCAGCTCGGTGGCCGTGTGTATGTATCGTTCACCAGGTGGCAGTGGCATGGCTGTAAGGTGCCGTGCTCGTGGCAGGCAGCTCGGTGGCCGTGTGTATGTATCGTTCCCGACCGCTCTTCACGGCTATCGTCCACCAGGTGGTCTACCGCGTTAATCCGGAGTGAGATCAGAGCTGGCGGCGTCGGTTCTGGCCCCTGCCTGTTTAAACCGCGGATGAATATGGCAGTGCTGGCCAACTGGCTCGCTGCGACGCTGTGATGACGTGATATTTGGTGTGATAATGGTATGCCGGGCGCCGCTGTGGTGCGCTGGGCGCCACTGGTGTACCGGTCACCTCTGGTGTGCTAGGCGCCACTGGTGCGCTGGGCGCCGCTGTGGTGCGCTGGGCGCCACTGTGGTGTACCGGTCACCTCTGGTGTGCTAGGCGCCACTGGTGCGCTGGACGCCACTGTGGTGCGCTGTGGTGCGCTGGGCGCCACTGTGGTGTACCGGTCACATCTGTGGTGCGCTGGACGCCACTGTGGTGCGCTGGACGCCACTGTGGTGCGCTGTGGTGCGCTGGGCGCCACTGTGGTGTACCGGTCACATCTGTGGTGCGCTGGACGCCACTGTGGTGCGCTGGGCGCCGCTGTGGTGTACCGGTCACCTCTGGTGTGCTAGGCGCCACTGGTGCGCTGGACGCCACTGTGGTGCGCTGGGCGCCGCTGTGGTGCGCTGGGCACCACTGGTGCGCTGGGCGCCACTGTGGTGCGCCGCTGGGCGCCACTGGTGCGCTGCTGTGGTGCGCTGGGCGCCACTTTGGTGCGCTGGGCGCCGCTGTGGTGCGCTGGGCGCCACTTTGGTGCGCTGGGCGCTGCTGTGGTGCGCTGGGCGCCGCTGTGGTGCGCTGGGCGCCGCTGTGGTGCGCTGCTGTGGTGCGCTGGGCGCCGCTGTGGTGCGCTGGGCGCTGCTGTGGTGCGCTGGGCGCCGCTGTGGTGCGCTGGGCGCTGCTGTGGTGCGCTGGGCGCTGCTGTGGTGCGCTGGGCGCCACTTTGGTGCGCTGGGCGCCGCTGTGGTGCGCTGGGCGCCGCTGTGGTGCGCTGGGCGCTGCTGTGGTGCGCTGGGCGCTGCTGTGGTGCGCTGGGCGCCACGGTAGAGCGATGCCCCTGTGCCATGCCACCGCCCAGTCGTGTGGTAGGTGCGGGGCCGGTGACTGGGGTGTATAGGAGAAAATACACGTCTGTTTGGTGTTGCTGTTGCATGTCACGGAATTTGACCACCGTTTGAAAGTCGTCTAATTTAATTTGAATGCCATTTTATCCCTCGACGTATATGGGCTAAACCATTTCCGTGTTCTGATTTGTGTTGTTCTGTAACTAATTTTGACCAGCAACTAACAAGTAGGGGAGAGTGCCCACAATGCGCCTGCTTAAGCGAAAATTCGTCCTGAGTGAAAAGTAACATACGTATAAATTTAGCTTTAACACAAACTTTGGACATTTTTCTACCAAACTGTCCTTCACTAAACAATGAAAGCCGTCATGTTGCATTCATGACGTGTTGCAGCCGAGGCCGAGCATTTAATCTCATTTTTAACAGCAATGCATACAGTGGCGCCGCCACACCTTTGAAATGGGGGGGGGGGGGGGGGGACGGGATCGAGCCGAGTGGTCGCCCGTCAGCTAAAAGTTGTTGACCGGGGGGAGGGGCGTTAGCGAAAAGTTGTTGACTGGGGGGGGGGGGGGGGGGTTGAGCGTTAGCCAAAATGTTGAGCAGGGGGGGGGGGGGGGAGAACGTCGGCGAAAAGTTGTTTAGCGGGAGGGTGGAGCGTCAGCGAAAGCTTGTTGAGCAGGGGAGAGGTAACATAATAAGTACAACCAGCGGTGTCTATTTTTTTAACGATTGGGGGGGCCGAACAAAGACGGGTCCAAGGGGGTTAATATCAGCGCCATGGCTTCCCCAAACGACTGAAATCGGCAAAAAAGATGCATTTGATGTTTGTAAGAGAAAATATATGGAATAGGTACAAAGTAGTTTGTTTTAAATCAGTTCTAAAAAATAAACAGTCATGAGTTTTGCCTTGCGTCGTGCGGCACCTCAAACCAACGTTTTTGGCCGAGCCTACGACTGACCGTTTTTGTGTTGTTTTTTTGTGTTATAAATGTTTGATGGGATGGATTTCCGAGATCAGGACCAACGCTAAGCTAAGCTTGTTGGGCGGGCCCTGACCCCACCATCCGAAAGCGCAATGTCAGTCATCGGCAGAATTTAGAGGCGAAAGTTTAACGTCCTCTAACGACTGAGGACGGTCCGCTCAGCTCGCTGGCTTCATCTGACCTTGAACACGGCCGCTGCCACCGGCCGCAGGTCATCTCTGCCAGGAGCAAATAGCGAGCGCCGAAGCGTCTCGAACCCACCTTGCCAGGGTGGGTCAAATCTGTAGTGGGCCCTCAGGCCGACCGAGGGCCCTCTCAGGCCGATCAAAGGCCCCCTCAAGCCGACCTCGGTTACCCTCCAGCAGACTTGTGCTTGATTCCGCTTCAGCGGAATCGAGTCCGATTCCAATAGATATTTTATTAGAGGAATCGATTACGAATCCGCTTCCAGGACACCTAAAAAGCTTGATTCCGAATCCGATTCCATTGATTCCAATTTGATTACACTGGCTGCCTCAAAAATGTCCGATCATTCTTACATTTTGTACAAATGGCGCGATTGGCACGAATGACACGAATCGACATATTCAATATATTACACAGCTATATTTAATATGGCCATTTTGATATGCAAAAAAATCAAATAATTTCACGAAGTTGTTTTTAAAAAAACTGGCATGTGCTGCAAAATTGTGATATTTACAAAATTGCAGTCTAACGAAGGTTCAAAACGATATATAATATCTAGACTTGCCTATAACCAAGGTGCATGGACATATTGTCTAGCCTGAGAGGATCCTCATTCGGCCTGAAAGGGACCTCATGTAGTCTGAGACGGTCCCGAGACAGGCTGAGAGAACATTCAGCTCGTCCGCCTGCCAGGCTGGCCGAAAAGGGTCCAGCTGGCGGTTGGAGGGGCAGCTGCCCCCCCCCCCCCCCCCCCCCCCCCCCCCCTGTGGCGCCGGCCCTGGTAGGAACGTTATAACTCGTTGTTTTATGGTCTTGGTCAGGGGATGGGATCGCATTACCAATCACCATGTGTCTGCTCTGGCGCCATATTCTTCCGGAGCTACCCAACACCGTTTAGATCCAGCAACTGAATACAACACCGGCCGCGATCAGCTGATCTCGCCACGTGAAGCGTAACTTTGGCAGCCAAAGTAAAAACGGCCTACGGTAGGCAACAACTATTGCATACAGCTGCGGTTCCTTGATGCGATTCAGCTGCCAATACCTTGAGTGGTTATTCAACAACTATGACTTTGTCACTGTAATGCTGTCCGTCACCAAATTACATTAGCCGGGTCCGGGGCAGAACCGGGGGCCAGCCCGCTCTCCGGGTCCCAGACCCGAGGGCAGCCAGCTCTCCAGGTCCGGGGCAGACCCGGGGCCAGCCTGCCCTCCGGGTCCCAGACCCGAGGGCAGCCAGCTCTCCAGGTCCGGGGCAGACCCGGGGCCAGCCTGCCCTCCGGGTCCGGGGCAGACCCGGGGACCAGCCCGCTCTCCGGGTCTGGAGCAGATCCGGGGGCAGCCAGCTCTCCAGGTCCGGGGCAGACCCGGGGCCAGCCTGCCCTCCGGGTCCGGGGCAGACCCGGGGACCAGCCCGCTCTCCGTGTCCGGGGCAGACCCAGGGCAGCCAGCTCTCCGGGTCCGGGGCAGACCCGGGGACCGCCCGCTCTTCGGGTTCGGGGCAGACCCAGGGCAGCCAGCTCTCCGGGTCCGGGGCAGACCCGGGGACCGCCCGCTCTCCGGGTCCGGGGCAGACCCGGGGACCAGCCCGCTCTCCGTGTCCGGGGCAGACCCGGGGACCGCCCGCTCTCCGGGTCCGGGGCAGACCCGGGGACCAGCCCGCTCTCCGTGTCCGGGGCAGACCCAGGGCAGCCAGCTCTCCGGGTCCGGGGCAGACCCGGGGACCGCCCGCTCTCCGGGTCCGGGTGCAGCCAGCTCTCCAGGTCCGGGCAGACCCGGGGGCAGCCAGCTCTCCGTGTGGGCGAAACCCGACGCTTATTACCGTCAGATAAGCTGAAAATGATCATTATTGGAAGACATGCAGCGTTCCATAGAACAATTTATTGGGCAAAAGTTTGACTAAATTTTCCCAAAACAACCCCAGATATGAATAGGGAAGCCCTTTGGCAGCACAGGTGTGTCATCTGCTGAACGAACTATCTTAGAAATGCTTGAAATTGCGACACGAATACCGCCTATTTTCCCATAGCCCACCACGCTAAAGCCGGCTCGCTGTAGAAATGGTGACGTCGCGGCTCAAGTGTTGCCAGTCAAATTGACAGGGGCTGTATGAGACGAAGGCACAAGCGTTAGGCAATGCAACGAATCTTGTTTCGTCATCCTAGCTAAATTAGAAACGCTAAAGCGATTCGTCAACGCCAAGCTCTACTATCGGGTATATGGCGGACCGCGATCGGGATATGGCGGATGGCTAGTCTATCTTTACGCGACTACTTTCGAATCTGATGGGCTGAACCATTGTTTACATTCGCGTGACGTCAGGACTGACTCGGAGAGTATGCATATAGTTTTGATAAACAATACAAAAATTTCGGCCTTCTGTCCTGAATCGGCGCGATATAAGGCCATTTTTGACAATATAAAAAGAAATTGTATTACAAAATATAATCAAATCGTGTTGGGTAAAATTTTTACAAGGCGAACTATTTCCTTTAAAGGAAATAGTTCACCTTGGAATGTTTTTACCCAACACGATTTGATTATATTGTTTAATACAATTTATTTTTATATTGTCAAAAATGGCCTTATATCGCGGCGATTCAGGACAGAAGGCCGTACATTTTTATTGTTTATCAAAACTATATGCATACTCTCTGAGTCAGAGTCTTGACGTCACGCGAATGTAAAAAATGGTTCAGCCAATCAGATTCCAAAGTAGTCGCGTAAAGATAGACTCGCATTGGAGATGTACCAACCGGCAGCCGGCGTTCGCTTGCTAGCACCAGCTGCAAGCTGATTGGCTGATGGTATAGCCTCTGCCCGGGCTAGAACTAGTACAACATTATTTCGCCAGCACCGCATTCCTTCGCCAAAAACTCAAATATATTCGGCTGGAGAGTCTTTTCAGTCAAGAAAACTTGCAGATAGGGATTTCCCAACACTGGCTACAAAACTGCTATCTCAGTTTACAACTAATGTTGAAGGTAAACTATTTCCTTGAATGGCTACGAGCGAATCTTAGGTTTCGTCCCGATCGGACTTAAAAGAAATAGTTCACCTTCGGAATTTTTTTCAGAACACGATTTTATTATATTTTTGAATACAGTTTCTTTTTTATTTTAAAAAATGGTCCTACATCGCGCCAATTCAGGACAGAAGGTCGTAAATCATTAATGTTATGGTGTGCGTTATTGGTCTGCGCATGCTCCATGGCAGTGCTGGCACTTTCAGACGGTACGGTATATCATATATGCGCCGAATTCCTTCGCCAAAAAGTCAAATATCTTCGGCTGGAGAGTCTTTTTCAGTCAGGGAAACTTGCAGATAGGGGTTTCCCAACATGGGCTACAAAACAGCTATCTCAGTTTAAAACTAATGTTGAAGGTGAACTATTTCCTTTAAAGGGAAATAATTACCTTTTTCCACTAAAATGGAGTTAGCACTTGAAATCGCCAGACGAGATCAAAATATATTGAAATTCATCACATTTTGCATGAAAACTTTCCTACCGAAAGATATTTCAAGTTAAAGTTGATAAGCGTTCCACACTTTTAACGACCGGTACTTGCACTATTTCTGACCTTTTGTCAAGTACTTTTGGTCCTCATCAAACTGCGGGCTTTTCCCGTATTATTTTTTTACGCAATGGAGTGGAAAATATATTGTGCGTTCTGCTTGTTGTGATTATATGCCCGGCGATCTTCTAAAACTAACAGCGATTGGAAAAAGTGGCAATAAAATCGGAAGCTCATCGATGCACATCAACGCGGCATAGTTAGTGGTTGCGACCCTCAATTTTTGCAATTCGATTCATTTGTTTTCAACATTAGGAGTTGTGTATAGTTTGTCTGTGGCTGTATATAACACTATGCTTTATTTTATCATGAATAATAATAATTTTTTCCCAAAAAAACTAACGAACAATAACACAAAACTGGCAATTAAATCAGAAGCTCATCGATGCACATCGACGGCGACCTATTTAGCGTCGGCGATTTGTTTACAAAGTCATTGTCATGCTTCTCGGCGCACTTAACCATCTCGGCGCACTTGGCGAGTTGTTCCTGATTAGTATACCCAAGTCCCGTAGCAGGCTTTGTTAATGACGTCATTGGTGCCATTCTTGTGTAGCATTGCAAAATATATCTGATTTCGAGTTGAAAGCTAATTAAAGACTTATTTAAATGATTGTTTTTAAGTTTGAATTTTCTTGTTAATCATTATTAAAGATATTTTATCACTGTATTTCATAGTAGTTGACACTTCAGAAACTTGTGACGTAATAATATTGTATACAATATGCATTTCCCTCACCTTTTGCCATTGTGGCGCAGTGCCGAGTGCTTTGCGAATACTAGCTTGCCTGGGGTTCAATTCATTCCGCTCTTATTTTATTCGAGTTGGTATAGTTTGCATGTTGTTGTTATTCATGACTTATACTGATAGTCAGTCATGCATCACGGATGCTTCACGGATTGCTTCACGGATCAGAGCGCTGCTCGAACGCACGCTAGTAGCGCTTTCGTTCTCCATGGCAACCAGGCGTGAGCCAATGAAAAGCCAGAACGTATTCCCTTTCTGGCTTTTGATTGGCTGACGCCTGGTTGCCATGGAGAACGAAAGCGCTACTAGCGGGTGTCCGAGCAGCGCTCAGTTTGATCGGAAATGTCACAGAGGCTCCACAAATGCCGCACTCGATGTTAACAATGGTAGGGAAGGACGAATTTGTCAATGACCTTCATGATGTACACAAGGTACTTGTTTTGTATTTCTTCCAAACTTACAACTTTGAATTTGGGAATAATTTTATTTAATTCTTAAATTTATATAAAATAATTTTAAAAATATAACGGGAGCCTAAGAAATTGTTGCTAACAAAATCAAAAGGTCATTATTTCCCTTTAAAGGAAATAGTTCACCTTCAGCATGGGGTTTTGAACTGAAATAGCAGTTTTGTAGCCCGTGTTGAGAAATCCTTATCTGCAACTTTTCTTGGCTGAAAAGACTCTCCAGCCGAAGATATTTGACTTTTTGACGAAGGAATGCGGCGCATATATGATGTACCGTACCGTCTGAAAGTGCCAGCACTGCCAGGGAGCATGCGCAGACCAATAACGCACACCATAAAATTAATAATTTACCACCTTCTGTCCTGAATTGGCGCGATGTAGGACCATTTTTGAAAAGAAAAAAAGAAACTGAAAAAAACAAAATATAATAAAATCGTGTTCTGAAAAATTTCCGAAGGTGAACTATTTCCTTTAATGGC
Organism: Chirona hameri; assembly: GCA_036785665.1. Classification (NCBI taxonomy): domain Eukaryota; kingdom Metazoa; phylum Arthropoda; class Thecostraca; order Balanomorpha; family Balanidae; genus Chirona; species Chirona hameri. Next base: position 20,460 of record JAXIVJ010004767.1, on the reverse strand, counting down.
TACGAGCACATCTTATGTTTCGTCCCGATCGGACTTAAAGGAAATAGTTCACCTTCGGAAAAATTTCAGAACACGATTTTATTATATTGTTTAATACAGTTCCTTTTTTTCTTTTCAAAAATGATCCTACATCGCGCCAATTCAGGACAGAAGGTCGTAAATTATTAATGTTATGGTGTGCGTTATTGGTCTGCGCATGCCCAGACCAGTGCTGGCACTCTCAGACGGTACGGTATATCATATATGCGCCGTATTCTTTCGCCAAAAAGTCAAATATCTTCGGCTGGAGTCTTTTCAGCCAAGAAAAGTTGCAGATAAGGATTTCTCAACACGGGCTACAAAACTGCTATGTCAGTTCAAAATCCCATGTTGAAGGTGAACTATTTCCTTTAATGGCTACGAGCGAATCTTAGATTTCGTCCCGATCAGACTTAAAGGAAATAGTTCACCTTCAGCATGGGATTTTGAACTGAAATAGCAGTTTTGTAGCCCGTGTTGAGAAATCCTTATCTGCAACTTTTCGTGGCTGAAAAGACTCTCCAGCCGAAGATATTTGACTTTTTGGCGAAGGAATGCGGCGCATAGATGATGTACCGTACCGTCTGAGAGTGCCAGCACTGGTCTGAGCATGCGCAGACCAATAACGCACACCATAACATTAATAATTTACGACCTTCTGTCCTGAATTGGCGCGATGTAGGACCATTTTTGAAAAGTAAAAAAGAAACTATATTAAAAAATATAATAAAATAGTGCTCTGAAAAATTTCCTGAAGGTGAACTATTTCCTTTAATGGCGGGGTTAGGTCAGGTTAGGTTAGGTTGCGCCAGCTATAATCCCATAATCTAGTGACGTCATCATCGTCATCTAGGGCTTCCATATGTATCCAAATCAACCTTGTTTTATAGTAACCTTGTACCTTGATTTTCGTGAGACTCCAGCCGCGACCGGTGACGCCAGCCGTACCCAAGGCCATAGAGACTAGGTAGACCCGTCCGGGGTAGGCAGCGAAATGCGTGATGTCACGGGCACGTGACGTCACACGCTCCCTATTCAAATAGTGTTAAATCGGCCTACTTTCGCGTCCTACCATTTGCATACCTTAGGTGCCAGAGGGATCAATTGAGCACTAAATGATAGATTGAAATGTCCTCTACTGCAAGGGTGAGCCGCTAGACGATGTCAAAGCGAGGCATGCAACCGAGCGAGGCCCATGCCCATATAATAAGGCAATGTTTGGATTTTGGCCACGGGGAACTGACGCTGGATGCTGTTTTTGGTTGAAGTGCGAATTTTGTATTATTTCACCTGGTTGTTGATGAAGTAAGGTGACTTGCGGATACTTTGTAGTAGTATCTATCAGGTGAAGGTATTGTTACATCTGGATTACACTTGTTTCACCTACAATTATGTTCAAGATCGTTGAGTGACGAATGCGCCACCGTAAATAAACATGGCGGCCGCGCCGGTCGAAGGCGTAATTCTTTTGGTAGACCGAGAAGTGCCACGAGAGGTCTACGAAAGGAAAGACGCTTCTCCCGATTCGGCCACCCCATTGGTGGAAATCGAGCTGGAAAGTGACGCCATGGGACAGGGTGGACACGTTACGGAGATAGCCATGACACCCCCCTGAGCCGTACCGTTACCCGAGATACAAAAACTTAAGGACGAAAACCAAGTTCTGCAAACAAAATAGCAGAGATGGGCCAAGCTCTTGAGCTTGAACAATCAAGCTCCAGGGCTTGGCCCATCTCTGCTATATTTTTTTCTTCCAGAACTTGGTTTTCATCCTTAAGTTTTTGTATCTCCTCCTTCCCCTTTCAATTCTCCTCCCAGATTGTCCTCATCTCCCCTCCAATTCGCTAGTAAGCTCCTTCAGGGCTTACTGAATAAGCTTCTTGATATCTTCCGCCTCCATGATACCTATCTTAAAGGAAATAGTTCACCTTGGAAAATTTTACCCCACACAATTTGAATATATTTTGTAATACAATTTCTTTCTATATTGTCAAAAATGGCCTTATATCGCGCCGATTCAGGACAGAAGGCCGTAAATTTGTATTGTTTATCAAAACTATATGCATACTCTCTGAGTCAGAGTCCTGACGTCACGCGAATGTAAACAATGTTTCAGCCAATCAGATTCGAAAGTAGTCGCGTAAAGATAGACTCGCATTGGAGATGTGCCAACCGGCGGCCGGCGATCGCTTGCTAGCACCAACTGCAAGCTGATTGGCTGATGGTATAGCCTCTGCCCGGGCTAAAACCAGCACAACATTCTTTCGCCAGCACCGCATTCCTTCGCCAAAAACTCAAATATATTCGGCTGGAGAGTCTTTTCAGTCAAGAAAACTTGCAGATAGGGGTTTCCCAACACGGGCTACAAAACTGCTATCTCAGTTTACAACTAATGTTGAAGGTGAACTATTTCCTTTAAAGGGATTATACGGGTTTTTCCCAGAATAATTGAGTTACATAGTAAAACGTACTTATAAAGGTGGTAGAAGTCCCACGGTAGCCACATTTTTCTGGAAATGACCTCTTCTGCACGTAAGGACATTCCAAAGTGCGCGGTGATGCCACCGCGTATTTTCTGCAGGACCGGCTGAGGCAGAGCCAGTCATCTCTTTTATGCTAATAAAAACACCTCACGTATGGCATATTTCCGGTAAAATAAGCAATATTTGAAAGAAAATAAACTTGTTTTGTTCCAACGACAGCAGCAGTTACTTAGTTTTTTTTTCTCATAAAATTCTATATTTTTCATGAATTTTCATGCAAAAAATGAATACGCCACCACCAAATTCTCAACGCTAAAGGCCAGAGAAAAGAACACCACAAAAACACAAAACCTCAACGAACAGTGTGTAGTAATACAAAGTCCCGTCAGTTTTGAATTGCATAATAATTGTGTGATCCAGTGTAGGACTTGCAGATAATTCAAAACTCTAAAATTGATCTTAAGATAAAAGTGGTGGACAGTAGTGCCGATCAAGTACTCGTTATCTGATACTAGTCTCGAAAAACGCCCAAGTTTTAACGCTGATAATTTCTGAAATAATGGACTAAATGAGCATTGAGGTCCCTGTTAATGTCTTAAACGTGTTTAAAGCTCATACAACTGCAAAAGAGTGCATTTACTTTCAGGACGGAAACACGTATAATCCCTTTGAAGGGAAATAATGACCTTTTTCCACAAAAATGGAGTTAGCACTTGAAATCGCCAGACGAGACCAAAATATATTGTAAATTCATCACATTTTGCATGAAAACTTTCCTACCGAAAGATATTTCAAGTTAAAGGGAAATAATGACCTTTCGATTTTGTTAGCAACAATTCCTTAGGCTACCGTTATGGTTTTAAAATTATTTTATTTAAATTTAAGAATTAAATAAAATTATTCCCAAATTCAAAGTTGTAGGTTTGGAAAAAATACAAAACAAGTACCTTGTGTACTTCATGAAGGTCATTGACAAATTCGTCCTTCCCTACCATTGTTTACATCGAGTGCGGCATTTTTGGAGGCTCTGTGACGTTTCCGATCAAACTGAGCGCTGCTCGGACACACGCTAGTAGCGCTAGTAGCGCTTTCGTTCTCCATGGCAACCAGGCGTCAGCCAATCAAAAACCAGAAAGGGAACACGTTCTGGCTTTTCATTGGCTTACGCCTGGTTGCCATGCAGAACGAAAGCGCTACTAGCGTAGGTTCGAGCAGCGCTCTGATCCGTGAAGCAATCCGTGAAGCATCCGTGATGCATGACTGACTATCAGTATATGTCATGAATAACAACAACATGCAAACTATACCAACTCGAATAAAATATGGGCGGAATTAATTGAACCCCAGGCAAGCTAGCATTCGCAAAGCACTCGGCACTGCGCCACAATAGCAAAAGGTGAGGGAAATGCATGTTGGGCACTGGCGGATCCAGCCGCCGTTTTTTTTTTTTGGGGGGGGGCAACTTTTTGTGGCAAAAAGGTACCCCCATTTTTTTTTCTCCACGGATTTGGGCCGGTTACCTTATTTTGGTATTCGAGCATAAGAAATTCACTTTACAAATTTAAAAAAAAAAAAATTGGGGTTAAATTTTTTTTGGAAATCCGAGAGCCATTTTGAAGAAAATGTCTTTTCCCTTCTTTTCGCGTGTTTTATTTGCAATTTGCTTGAAAACTCTGATTTCTACGATTTGCCAAACATTTATCGTTTTTCCACCAAAAATGGCATGACATGACGTCATTAAAACGTCATTATCTCCCAAAATACTACATCAATTGCATTTAGAGTTGGTGAGAAGACTTAGACTTGATGCAGGATAAGGTACTGAAAGTTTTACGTTGATATCTATCATAGTTTTCAGGTTATTGAGAAAATCAGGGAGGGGAAGATTCTGCCCTCCCCCCGCGGGTTCGGACAAAAAATCACATCGAGGTCAAAGGTGAAGGTCACGGGGACGAATACGATATTTTAAGCTTCGGTACCAGCTTCTGTACCCTCTAGTTTTTAGTTTACCGTCCGATTTGCTTGCAATGGGCAAAAAGGGACTCGTCGGCATCCCAGCTTGCGTCAGGAAAAACAAAAAATCACCTAGAGGTCCAAGGTCAAGGTCACGGGGACGAATACGAGATTTTAAGCTTCGGTACCAGCTTGTGTACCATCTAGTTTTTTTCGTTTACCGTCCGATTTGCTCGCAATGGGAAAAAAGGGACTGGCCGGCACCCCACCTTTCGTCAGGAATAACAAAAATCACCTAGAGGTCAAAGGTCAAGGTCACGGGGACGAATACGAGATTCTAAGCTTCGGCACCAGCTTGTGTACCCTCTAGTTTTTTTTTCGTTTACCGTACGATCTGCTCGCAATTAAAAAAAAAGGACTCGCTGGCACCCTAGCCTTGCGTCAGGAGAAAAAAATCACATAGAGGTCAAAGGTCAAGGTCACGGGTACGAATACGAGATTTTAAGCTTCGGTACCAGCTTGTGTACTTTCTAGTTTTGTTTTTCGTTTACCGTCCGATTGGCTTGCAATGGTCAAAAAGGGACTTGACGGCACCCCAGCTTGCGTCAGGAAAAACAAAACATCACCTAGAGGTCAAAGGTGAAGGTCACGGTGACGAATACGAGATTTTAAGCTTCGGTACCAGCTTGTGTACCCTCTAGTTTTTTTTTGTTTACCGTCCGATTTGCTCGCAATGGGCAAAAAGGGACTCGCCGGCACGTTAGCTTGCGTCAGGAAAAACAAAAAGTCCTCCAGAGGTCAAAGGTCAAGGTCACGGGGACGAATACGAGATTTTAAGCTTCGGTACCAGCATGGTGTACCCTCTAGTTTTGTTTTCATTTACCGTCCCATTTGCTCGCAATGGGCCAAAAAGGGACTCGCCGGCACCCCACCTTGCGTCAGGAAAAACAAAAAATCACTTAGAGGTCCAAGGTCAAGGTCACGGGGACGAATACGAGATTTTAAGCTTCGGTACCAGCTTGTGTACCTTCTAGTTTTTTTTCGTTTACCGTCCAATTTGCTCGCAATGGGAAAAAAGGGACTCGCCGGCAACCCACCTTGCGTCAGGAATAACAAAAAATCCCCTAGAGGTCAAAGGTCAAGGTCACGGGGACGAATACGAGATTCTAAGCTTCGGTACCAGCTTGTGTACCCTCTAGTTTTTTCGTTTACCGTCCGACCTGCTCGCAATGGAAAAAAGGGACTCGCTGGCACCCTAGCTTGCGTCAGGAAAAACAAAAAATTACATAGAGGTCAAAGGTCAAGGTCACGGGGACGAATACGAGATTTTAAGCTTCGGTACCAGCTTGTGTACCCTCTAGTTTTTTTTTTAGTTTACCGTCCGATTTTACTTGCAATTGGCAAAAAGAGACTCGACGGCACCCCAGCTTGCGTCAGGTAAAAGAAAACATCACCTAGAGGTCAAAGGTAAAAGTCACGGGGACGAATACGAGATTCTATGCTTCGGTACCAGCATGGTGTACCCTCTAGTTTTTAGTTTACAATCCGATTTGCTCGCAATGGGCAAAAAGGAACTCGACGGCACGTTAGCTTGCGTCAGGAAAAACAAAAAGTCCTCCAGAGGTCAAAGGTCAAGGTCACTGGGACGAATACGAGATTTTAAGCTTCGGTACCAGCATGGTGTACCCTCTAGTTTTTTTTTCCATTTACCGTCCCATTTGCTCGCAATGGGCCAAAAAGGGACTCGCCGGCACCCCACCTTGCGTCAGGAAAAACAAAAAATCACCTAGAGGTCCAAGGTCAAGGTCACGGGGACGAATACGAGATTTTAAGCTTCGGTACCAGCTTGTGTACCTTCTAGTTTTTTCGTTTACCGTCCAATTTGCTCGCAATGGGAAAAAGGGGACTCGCCGGCAACCCACCTTGCGTCAGGAATAACAAAAAATCACCTAGATGTCAAAGGTCAAGGTCACGGGGACGAATACGAAATTATAAGCTTCGGTACCAGCTTGTGTACCCTCTAGTTTTTTCGTTTACCGTCCGACCTGCTCGCAATGGAAAAAAGGGACTCGCTGGCACCCTAGCTTGCGTCAGGAAAAACAAAAAAATACATAGAGGTCAAAGGTCAAGGTCACGGGGACGAATACGATATTTTAAGCTTCGGTACCAGCTTGTGTACCCTCTAGTTTTTTTTTTTTAGTTTACCGTCCGATTTACTTGCAATTGGCAAAAAGAGACTCGACGGCACCCCAGCTTGCGTCAGGTAAAAGAAAACATCACCTAGAGGTCAAAGGTAAAAGTCACGGGGACGAATACGAGATTCTATGCTTCGGTACCAGCATGGTGTACCCTCTAGTTTTTTAGTTTACAATCCGATTTGCTCGCAATGAGCAAAAAGGAACTCGACGGCACGTTAGCTTGCGTCAGGAAAAACAAAAAGTCATCCAGAGGTCAAAGGTCAAGGTCACGGGGACGAATACGAGATTATAAGCTTCGGTACCAGCATGGTGTACCCTCTAGTTTTTTCGTTTACCGTCCGATTTGCTCGCAATGGGCAAAAATGGACTCGCCGGCACCTTAGCTTGCGTCAGAAAAAAATCACTTGGAGGGCAAAGGTCAAGGTCACGGGGACGAATACGAGATTTTAAGCTTCGGTACCAGCTTGTGTACCCTTTAGTTTTTTAGTTTACCGTCCGATTTGCTTGCAATGGTCAAAAAGGGACTCGACGGCACCCCAGCTTGCGTCAGGTAAAACGAAACATCACCTAGAGGTTAAAGGCCAAGGTCACGGGGACGAAAACGAGATTTTAAGCTTCGGTGCCAGCTTGTGTACCCTTTAGTTTTTTTCGTTTACCGTCCGATTTGCTCGCAATGGGCAAAAAGGGACTCGCCGGCACGTTAGCTTGCGTCAGGAAAAACAAAAAGTCACCCAGAGATCAAAGGTCAAGGTCACGGGGACGAATACGAGATTTTAAGCTTCGGTACCAGCATGGTGTACCCTCTAGTGTTTTGGTTTACCGTCCCATTTGCTCGCAATGGACAAAAAGCGACTCGCCAGCACCCCACCTTGCGTCAGTAAAAACAAAAAATTGCCTAGAGGTCCAAGGTCAAGGTCACGGGGACGAATACGAGATATTAAGCTTCGGTACCAGCTTGTGTACCCTCTAGTTTTTTTTCTTTTACCGTCCGATTTGCTCGCAATGGGCAAAAAGGGACTCGCCGGCACGTTAGCTTGCGTCAGGAAAAACAAAACATCACCTAGAGGTCAAAGGTCAAGGTCACGGGGACGAATACGAGATGTTAAGCTTCGGTACCGGAGCTTAAAATCTCGAGAGAAAAAAACTAGAGGGTACACAAGCTGGTACCGAAGCTTAAAATCTCGTATTCGTCCCCGTGACCTTGACCTTTAGGTGATGTTTTGTTTTCCCTGACGCAAGCTGGGGTGCCGGCGAATCTCTTTTTGCCTATTGCGAGCAAATCAGACGGTAAACGAAAAAAGTAGAGGGTACACAAGCTGGTACCGAAGCTTAGAATCTCGTATTCGTCCCCGTGACCTTGACCTTTGACATCTGGATGACTTTTTGTTTTTCCTGACGCAAGCTAACGTGCCGGCGAGTCCCTTTGTGCCCATTGCGAGCAAATCGGACGGTAAACGAAAAAAACTAGAAGGTACACAATCTGGTACCGAAGCTTAAAATATCGTATTCGTCCCCGTGACCTTGACCTTTTACCTATAGGTGATTTTTTTTCCTGACGTAAGGTGGGGTGCCGTCGAGTCTCTTTTTGCCCATTGCGAGCAAATCGGACGGTAAACGAAAAAACTAGAGGGTACACCATGCTGGTACCGAAGCTTAAAATACCGTATTCGTCCCCGTGACCTTGACCTTTGACCTCTGGATGACTTTTTGTTTTTCCTGACGCAAGCTAACGTGCCGGCGAGTCCCTTTTTGCCCATTGCGAGCAAATCGGACGGTAAACGTAAAAACTATCGGGTACACAAGCTGGTATCGAAGCTTAAAATCTCGTATTCGTCCCCGTGACCTGGACCTTTGACCTTTAAGTGATTTTTTGTGTTTTTTTCTGACGCAAGCTGGGGTGCCAGCGAGTCGTTTGAGCCCCGTTGCGATTAAATCGGACGGTAAACGAAAGAATTAGAGGGTACCCCATACGATGACATTTCAGTGACCTCTGGAGGTCAAACCATTTGTCCTAGGTCAAAACGGAGTGCATATTCGTGCATAACTCGATGAGATCTACCCATTTGCTAAGTTTGGGGGAAATCGGAACTCGACGCTGAAAACGAACACGAATACGACGCTAACTTGACGCACATGGCCAAACTTACCTTCAGAAGTATTATATTTACCCAGGGGGGTGTCATCCCTATCTCCGTAACGTGTCCACTTCTACTTATGATGTCACCCCAGTAGTCAATTCTGGCGCATGTCGTCTGCAGTCGGTTAAAACTGTTTTTCGCAAATAACTTTTTGACAAATATAGATACAGCAATGATTTTGATGTCATCGTGTTCGCCTCGTCAGAACACGTCGATTCATACAAATTCCATGTGGTTTAGGTCAAATCAAAATTTCATCGAAGGGGCGGGGCTTAGAGCCTCAGCTGGTGACCGCCGAACCGCAGGGGGACCGTAAACAAGGCCCTGACCTTTGATGACCTCTAGTGACCTCAATATTGATCTGAGCCTAAAATGATCCAGAAGATTTATATTTGCCTTGTTTTGAGCTTTTCAACGCTGTCTTTTCCTTTTTCGTAACATTTTTACTTTCCGAGTTAGATGATATTTATTTCTCCCGAAATAGCATTAACTGCAATGGCGGAGGAGGCCGATGGATCCACATGACGTCACGCTCTGACGTCATGATCACACAGAATCGCAGGATGACTCTACTTCCTATATATGGCCTTGTATTTACCGTGCTTCAGACAACGCTTATATATGTCCTTGCCTTCGGATTGTGTCTTGCGCCACTAATGTTTCTTTTGCCTATGTCGATTGCTACCAAATTACTTCCATATTTTTGTCACCAAAGAATTACTTTTATCACAAAGATAAAAAATAAGGTATCGTTTAGTCATTAACGATCACTTTTTGAGTGAACCTTTTTTTTTTGGGGGGGGGGGCCAAACAGGCCACTTTGGGCTTGGGGGGGGGGGGGGGGGCGGCCGCCCTAAATGCCCCCCCCCTGGATCCGCCAGTGATATTGGATACAATATTATTACGTCACAAGTTTCTGAAGTGTCAACTACTATGAAATACAGTGATAAAATACCTTTAATAATGATTAACAAGAAAATTCAAACTTAAAAACAATATTTCTCGTAGTGCTTGTGCAAGGAGCATGAATATATTTGTTAATGTTTGTTTCATCGACCTTCTCCTTCAATGTACCAAACTAAGAAATTAAACTTTGTTTTACATTTGCATTCGGACACAGCCCTTCATCAGATGCATTGCTATCGAAATAACATATCATTCACATACACGACACAAGAAGACATTTAGCACAGCTCGTGAAAATCAGAGACTACATCCTCCACCCAGCCCAGCTGAAAACCTACCCGATTCAAAATAAATAAACAAAGGCGAACATTTTGTAGATCAATCACACGAAATTACATTCCTAAGATCACGCTCCATGATAGCATATTATTGTGCTTAGCCAATAGCTATATCAATAAATAAAGAATAAAGACGAACAAAATTGTTAAAGCAGTCACACGAAATCGCACTCCCATCCTGATATGACACGCCACGATGACATATACTGTTCTAAGCAAGTAGCTATATAAATCACGACGAAAAAGAAAAAGAAAAATCATACAAAAAACATTCCTATCCTGAGATAATGCGTGATTTATATAGCTACTTGCTTAGAACAGTATATGTCATCGTGGCGTGTCATATCAGGATGGGAGTGCGATTTCGTGTGACTGCTTTAACAAATTTGTTCGTCTTTATTCTTTATTTATTGATATAGCTATTGGCTAAGCACAATAATATGCTATCATGGAGCGTGATCTTAGGAATGTAATTTCGTGTGATTGATCTACAAAATGTTCGCCTTTATTTATTTATTTTGAATCGGGTAGGTTTTCAGCTGGGCTGGGTGGAGGATGTAGTCTCTGATTTTCACGAGCTGTGCTAAATGTCTATTCTTGTGTCGTGTATGTGAATGATGTGTTATTTCGATAGCAATACATCTGATGAAGGGCTGTGCCCGAATGCAAATGTAAAACAAAGTTTAATTTCTTACTTTGGTACATTCAAGGAGAAGGTCGATTAAACAAACATTAACAACTTAAAAACAATAATTTGAATAAGTCTTCAATTAGCTTTCAACTCAAAATCAGATATATTTTGCAATGCTACACAAGAATGGCACCAGTGACGTCATTAACAAAGCCTGCTACGGGACTTGGGTATACTAATCAGGAACAACTCGCCACAATGGTTAAGTGCGCCGATAAGCATGACAATGACTTTGTAAACAAATCGCCGACGCTAAATAGGTCGCCGTCGATGTGCATCGATGAGCTTCCTGTGGTGTCGTCAGACCGGTGTACCCTGTCTGTCTCCTCACGGAGTTCCCCTAGCGAACCCTATGTAGCTGGGAGTTGGTGAGCTGGCCGAGAGATGACGCGCGGGTATCCAGCCGCCGCCAACCCGATCGGCCCGCGCGCGGGAGACGGAGTTGGACAGCGACCGACGGCGGACCTGTGTGTGTGCGCGCAGTAAATACAGTCACTTGGGACCGGAGCACGTTGTGTACCACGGGACGGACTGGGACCCAGCAGTAACCCAGGCGCGGGTACACAATACCTAACTAGCGTGGACTTGTACATGGACGCTATGGAGGTCAGCAGTGGGGTGCGGAAAAAGGCGATCCTGTTGCATCTCATTGGCCCGGACCTCCAGCAAGTGTACAGCACACTACCTGAGCCGGTAGAAGTCGGCAGCGAATATGAGTTGTGTAAGGCGAAACTCAAGGCCTACCTCGCTCCGGCTCGGAATACCATCGCAGAAAGATTGGCCTTCCAGGGTGTGAAGATGGAGGCCGGCGAGAAGTTTGATAAGTATCTGGCACGTCTGCGGATAGCAGCCAACTATTGTGTACCCGCGCCTGGGTTACTGCTGGGTCCCAGTCCGTCCCGCGGTACACAACGTGCTCCGGTCCCAAGTGACTGTATTTACTGCGCGCACACACACAGGTCCGCCGTCGGTCGCTGTCCAACTCCGTCTCCCGCGCGCGGGCCGATCGGGTTGGCGGCGGCTGGATACCCGCGCGCCATCTCTCGGCCAGCTCACCAACTCCCAGCTACATAGGGTCCGCTAGGGGAACTCCGTGAGGAGACAGACAGGGTACACCGGTCTGACGACACCACACCCTGCCCTCCTTAAAAGGGACGCTCCCTATAGCGCTGAACTATGCAGCCACCCGGTTCAGATACACCATTCGTACGCACACGCACAGACATTACACACGCACATACACCACGAGTTCACTTCAATAGCGTTCGATGAAGCGTTCTGGTCTCGTCGTGACCCGTCGCGAACGTCGTATCGGCGTGTCGTTGGCAAGTTCCCCGGAGAGTGCCGCACTGCCGCCAGTCTCCAGGGTTCCCGCCGCCGGCTCAGGAGTCGCTGCACCCCCGTCACCAGCGTCCCGCGACGCGTCGCCACCATCCGCCAGCGTGGGATCACCCGAACTGCCGTGTTCAGCCTCAGGAGCGTCGTCATCGCCGCCCCCGAACGCGGCGCTGCCGCCCCCGCACACCGGCACGGCGCTGCCGCCCCCGCACACCGGCACGGCGCTGCCGCCTCCGCACACCGGCACGGCGCTGCCGCCTCCGCACACCGGCACGGCGCTGCCGCCTCCGCACACCGGCACGGCGCTGCCGCCATCGCACACCGGCCCGGCGCCGCCCACTGCCACGGCACCGCCGCCGTCGCCCCCCGACACAGCGTTGCCCCGCGCACCGGCACGGCGCGGCCGCCGCCCACTGGCACGGCGCCGCTGCCTCTGGTTGTAGGCGCGGCGCTCGCGGGCGCCGATGCTCCTCTTCCCGAGCCGTCTCTCTCCGCGCTTGGATTGTCTTCCGCCGCCAACAACTGGTCCACGTGCCGCGACCACACAGCGTCCCCAATGTCCACCTCGTAGGAGACTGGTCCGGTTCGTGCGACCACCTTGCCGCGAATCCACTTCTGTCGGCCCCCGTAAGAGCGAGCCCACACTGCTGCTCCCAGCTGGAACTCTCGTACGTGGCCTCCGGCCGACAGATGCTGGTGCTCCCGCGCCGCTTGCAGAGTGGCGTCGGCGCAGGGAACTAGCAGGTTCAGGCGGGTCCGCAGGTTTCTGCCGTACAGCAGCTCTGCTGGCGTCCGCCCCGTCACGGCGTGTGGCGATGATCGGTACGCCAGCAAGAACCTCGCCAGCGCCCGCTCCGCGGAGACTCCTGCCTCCACTGCCGTCTTCAGGCCATTTTTCAATGTGCCCACGGCTCGCTCCGCCAGCCCGTTGGATGACGGGTGATATGGTGCCACCCTCGTGTGCCTGATGCCATTCGCACCGCTGCGGTTTCCCAGCGCAGTCAGTGGACCAGGACATCCGCAACCAGTGCCTGGGAGGCACGAGGGGTAAGATGCAGGAGAGGCTTCTGCAGCGGGCTGCAGAGAAGGGAGACACCCTCACCCTGCAAGATGTGGTGGCTGTAGCGACAGGTATGGAGCGAACGCAGGCCCTCATTGACCAAATGAGAGGCCCTGAAGCAGGAGAGGTGCAGCTGGTGCAGGGAAGCACTAGGCAGTTCACCTGTTTCAAGTGTGGCAAACCCGGGCACATCAAGGCCGAATGTCGCTCAGAGACAAAGCCCAAGACCAGCGGTAAACCGAGGCGGGAGCCAGTGTGCTTCAGGTGCAGACAGCCAGGGCACCTGAAGAGGGACTGCCGGAACGCCAGCAGCTCTCGCTCGGTGCAGGAGGTCACTGACCTGGAGACGCGCCAGGAAATGTGGCACCTGCAGGTCGGCAAAGTGGCGGAGGCGGCAGAGCAGATCAATGCACCGGAGGTCCAGGTACAGGTGAATGGCTGTGGGATGAAGTTTGTGATAGATACTGTAAGGAAATGAAACCGACAACAGAGCTGCCGACTTTCTGTATTTAAATTCCACGTTCCCGGCACCTCGCCCCACACCTCTCCCCTGCCTCTCCCCTCTCCCAATGCCGCCGCGCCGGCCGGTCCGGGCGGCTGTCAGCTGACTCCCGCCAGACGGGGCTGAGTAACCGACCCACACAATCGGCCGGCCGCCTCTGCGAGCGTTGTACGGCGCCGTACACACACATCACACTCCCCCCTGATCTCAGATCACAAGACATGACAAATCACACACAAGGTCATACACATCATAGAACGCGTCTCACTGGCACATGACACAATGGGCGCGCTGCCTTACAGCACGACCACTCCTCCTCGGCGGCTGCGGCTCTAGGTTTGCATCGTGACCGCCAACTGCTGGGTTCACAATGTTCCCTCCTGGCCCTGGCTCCGCCTCCGGCGCCCCGGCCTCCCTGACCTCGCGTTCTGCGCCCTGAGCCGCACGCGGAGCCGCTATTCGGAACAGGCTCGGCTCGTCTACATCAGAGCCTTCCTCCGCCCCCCTTTCCTCACACGCGTCATCACGCCCCATGCTGGCGACACGCAGGTCGCGCACGTGCCGAGGCATCCTGTCGACCTCCACGGTCTGCGCGGACAGCACTTTGGTGACGGTACCGAGCGAGCTCTGCTTATCGCACCGACGGCTCGGGTCTCGAACCCACACACGGTCGCCGACGCTAAATTTGCATACCACCACGCTCGGCTCATCCACCACTCTGTCAATGCCACGCACGCGCAGCTCGTACCGATGTACTGCGTTCGCGGGCGCCGTTTCATGTCCCATCCCGTCCTTCGGGGTCACATTGTACATGTAGACGGCTTCAGCCACCGAACACTGTGACCGAGCCACGACAGATTTCACCGTTCGGTGACATCTTTCCACCACCCCGTTTCCAGACGGCGCATGAGCGGCACGGAACCGGACCGCGAGCCCCCACCGCCGCGCGAAGTCTCCGAATGCTGCACTGCGGAAGGCCGTAGCATTGTCCGTGAGAAGCTCTAACGGAGCTCCCCGTTCACAGAACAGCTGCTCTAGCTGTTCAATTACACAAGCACTGGTCTGTCCCCGCATGCGCCGCCACACCGTGAACCGGGACGGACCGCAATCAATGATTGTCAGGTAGTGAGCGCCACCGACATGCGTCACGTCCATTGCGAGTCGTTTCCACGTTCCCGACACGCCCAGTTCCCCTCTCTCCCAGTGGACTGGTGAAGGGTCGATGGACTGACAGCGCTGGCAGTCCCGCACCACTTCTCGCACCTGACGCTTTGTCACTGTCGTTGTCGGCCGGGCGCGCCTGCAGAAATACAGAGTGTGCTTAGCTCCTGGGTGTCCAGAGAGTTCATGCACCCTGTGGATTTCTGATAGCTCCTCGGCCGCCTCGTCACTGGAGACGGCGGCGCAGGTGACACCGTTGGACGCAGCTGACAGCCACTTCTGCGGCACTCGAGTGAGAACATCGGCCTTGTTCTCACAGGAGCTCACGAAGCTGACGCTGGCTGCCAGCTCGTACTCCTCGATGGTCGACTTGAAGGTCTGCAGGCGCCGGCGAATCAGCATTTCGCTAGCCGCCTTTGTCCTCAGGCGAGCTTTGCCCGAGAGCGCGTCGGAGACCCAGTGGTACACGGACCGCGAGTCTGTCATCACCTCCACAGTTTTGGCTCCCCACACGATGGCCAAATTGACGCCTTTCAGCACTGCGTCCATCTCGGCCATGTTAATGTGCACACACTCGTCGCGTCGGAGCCAGCTCCCGTCCTCCACTATCTCCCCGTTCACCTCCAGGGCCGCTCCCAGTGCCAACGAACTGGCGTCCACCCACAGTCTCGCCACGGTACCGTCCACGTCCCACCGTCCTCCCGCGGGGTCAGCCTCTGCCGTGCGGTGCAGCATCTCATCCACCATCCCGATCACACGTGCGTCCTTCACTTCCTCATCCCACGATGATGTCACTGAGTTTGTGAGACGCTTCACGAACGAAGTCGCGGGTCGAAGCCACCCGCAGACTGGCAGATGGGCGATCAGACGGCCACACAGGGAGAATACACCCCGTTTGGTCAGCGGTCGCGGCGCGTCAGTCACTTTGTTGTCTCTCCGCCACACGAGCCGTTCCCGCTTCTCCTCGACGCGCAGTCCGAGCACACGGGCGCCATCGGACAGTCGCACGGCTGGCTTACAGTCGAGACCATACCGGCGGAGGTGGGCTTCCACATACTGCGCGGGGGCGACACTTTCGTTGACGAAAATATCGTCCACGTAAGGAGACGCCGCACGGTCGACTCGGGAATCCCAGCTCAGCACTGCAGCCAGGATTTTCTTCAGCACCAGCGGCGCTATGTTGAACCCGAATCCCAGACGGGTCAGGCAAAACCGGGTGCCACGGAATACGACCGTCTGGTAGGACCAGAGAGATTCGTGAACATGAATCTGTAGGTAGGCCTTACGGAGGTCGATCAGTGCGGCGTCTCGCCCCAGCTTACGCCACTCCCGCAGCTTCTCGGCACACACGTCTGCGTCGGCGGTGTGAGCAATGACGTGGTCATTGAGTTCCCTGAAGTCCATTACTGGTCGTACTTGGTCCTTGTTTGGGTTGACGACAGCCATCAGAGGGATGGTCCCTCGGACCGGGCCGTGCAGCCGCTCGTCATACGGCTGCAGCCATCCGTTGGCCACCCATGCAGACAGCTCTTCCTCATACGCACTCCGCACCGCAGGCGTTATACGGTACTCGGTAGCCTGATTGAACAGTCTCTCTGGTTTGACACCCTCGGCCCATTTCCACACCACAGTCCATTTCCTCTTTTCTCTGTCATACGTAGCCCGGAAGTCCGTCTCTTCCACATTTGTCGCTGCCGCCGGTCCCTCACCGCCATCGGCTGCCGCCGCCGCCGCTGCCCCCTCACTGCCCCCGGTCGCCGCCGCCTGTTCACTGCCCCCGGCCTCTGCCGCCGCTACCCGCTCACTGCTCGCGGTCTCTGCCGCCGCTACCCGCTCGCTGCTCGCGGCCGCCGCCACCGCCACCGCTCGCTCACTGCTCGCGGCCGCCGCCGCCGCGCTCCCGGCCTCTGCCGCCGCCGCCACCGGCTCACTGCTGGCGCCTCCGGCCTCTGCCCCGGCCGCCGCCGCCGGCTCACTGCTCCCGGCCTCTGCCCCCGCCCGCACACTGCTCGCGGCCGCCGCCGCCGCCGCCACGTGGGCGCCACTGACTTCCATTCCAAAACGCACGTCTCCGGGCGACGTCACAGTCACTCCACCCAAAGCCTCCACTGCATCCATGCCAAGGATCGCCGAGAAGCCGAGCGGTCTTCTCTTCACGACGATGGCGTCCACGATCACCGCTGCACGCAGTCCTGGCAGCTGAACACGGACGTCAGCCGTGCCGGCACAGTCCAGACGCTGACCGCTGACGGTCACCATGCTGACATCTCTATTTTGCCAATGGGCACACAGAGACGAGTGCACTATGCTGCGCGTGCAGCCCGTATCGACGAGTGCCTCGCACTCGGCTCCCCCCAGGACCAGTACTCTGACTGGCAGTGCGCCGCAACACCTCAGTCCCGAGAGGAGGCCGGCGCACGAGGAGCCTCCTCTCGATCCCCGTTTCCCGGACAGTGGGCTGCCACATGTCCCCGACCATCACAGCGGTAGCACTGCACGACTCCTGCATTGCCGCCTGCACGTGCAGGGCACTGCCGCGCGATGTGGCCCGGTCGACCACACGCGAAGCACACTACACGCCTGTTCAGTCCGCCGTACACACCCGGCCGCCGTGCGACCGGTCCTCGTCGTGTCAGCGCGGCTGCCACCTCCGGTCCGTCGCCCTCCTCTCGGAGGACGGCTCTGGCGCGGTCCACTATCTCGGTGAGAGAGAGGGACTCCATCCTCGCGCCAGCACGTAGCAGCTGTTTGGTCGATTCGGGCAGGCCGGCCACAAAGGCGCAGCTCACACCCTCTTCTGACAGCCCGCCGAACAGCGTCGCCAGCTGCTGCAGCTCCGCCAGATAGACGTCCACGGAATCACCGGCGCGCAGCCGTCGTGCCGCAAACAGCTCGTACGCTGCAAACTTGTCCACTGCGAAGGCACGACGTAGAGCTTTCTTGACTTGCTCGGCGTCTCTCCTGTGCTCTGCTGATAGCTGTCGGTAAACGGCTGAGGCGCCGCCTTTCAGCCGCAACGGGATGACGACCGTGACATCCGCCTCTGGCTGCTGCAGGCTGCACACCATCTGCACCTTCTCGAGCCAGTCCACGATATCACCGGTGCCATCAAACTCAGGAATAAGTTTAACGTCAAAACTTGCCATGGTTAACGGCCGAAATAGCTTGTAAGGAAATGAAACCGACAACAGAGCTGCCGACTTTCTGTATTTAAATTCCACGTTCCCGGCACCTCGCCCCACACCTCTCCCCTGCCTCTCCCCTCTCCCAATGCCGCCGCGCCGGCCGGTCCGGGCGGCTGTCAGCTGACTCCCGCCAGACGGGGCTGAGTAACCGACCCACACAATCGGCCGGCCGCCTCTGCGAGCGTTGTACGGCGCCGTACACACACATCACAGATACAGGAAGCCCAGTGAGCATCATCGGCTCTGGGACTCCTGTCCCAGGCCTGAAGCTCAACAAGTCCAAGCTAGTGCTGACCTCTTTCACCGGACACACAATCCCAATCAAGGGGGAAGGTGAAGTGAAAGTGCAGTATGGGGCAGTCACCAAGTCCCTGAAGATTGTGGTGGCAGACCTGCCAAAGTCTGTCAACCTGTTGGGCCGCATGTGGATTGCAGCTCTCGGCCTGACCTCGCACGCAGTGCTACAGGTGAAGGGTGGCCGGAAGCTGGAAGAGGTGCTGTTGAAACACCAGGAGGTGTTCAGTGAAAAACTGGGGAAGGTGCCCATCAAGATCAGCCTGAAGCTAAAGGAAGGTGCCCAGCCTGTGTACAGGAAGGCAAGACCAGTCCCGTTCGCACTGCAGCCCCAGGTGGACAAAGAGCTGGACCGTTGGGTCAGAGATGGTGTGGCCGAGAAGATGAAACCTGGTACCTTCTCTGGCTGGGGAACACCTCTAGTGCCCATACCGAAGCAGGACGGGGTGCGGCTGTGTGCAGACTACCGGATCACTGTCAACCAGCAGCTGGAGCCGGTAAAACATCCTCTGAGGTCCCCTGAAGAGCTCTTCGCCAGCATCAGGGGCAAGAGGTTCGCGAAACTTGACTGCAAGAGCGCATACCAGCAGTGTGAGCTGACTGAGGAGTCCAAGGACCTGAGCATCGGCGCCCGCGAGCGCCGCGCCTACAACCAGAGGCAGCGGCGCCGTGCCAGGGGGCGGCGGCCGCGCCGTGTCGGTGCGCGGGGGCAACGCTGTGTCGGGGGGCGACGGCGGCGGTGCCGTGGCAGTGGGCGGCGGCGGCAGCGCCGTGGCAGTGGGCGGCGCCGGGCCGGTGTGCGATGGCGGCAGCGCCGTGCCGGTGTGCGGAGGCGGCAGCGCCGTGCCGGTGTGCGGAGGCGGCAGCGCCGTGCCGGTGTGCGGAGGCGGCAGTGCCGTGCCGGTGCGCGGGGGCAACGCTGTGTCGGGGGGCGACGGCGGCGGTGCCGTGGCAGTGGGCGGCGGCGGCAGCGCCGTGGCAGTGGGCGGCGCCGGGCTGGTGTGCGATAGCGGCAGCCGCCGTGCCGGTGTGCGGAGGCGGCAGCGCCGTGCCGGTGTGCGGAGGCGGCAGCGCCGTGCCGGTATGCGGAGGCGGCAGCGCCGTGCCGGTGTGCGGGGGCGGCAGCGCCGTGCCGGTGTGCGGGGGCGGCAGCGCCGCGTTCGGGGGCGGCGATGACGACGCTCCTGAGGCTGAACACGGCAGTTCGGGTGATCCTACGCTGGCGGATGGTGGCGACGCGTCGCGGGACGCTGGTGACGGGGGGTGCAGCGACTCCTGAGCCGGCGGCGGGAACCCCGGAGACTGGCGGCAGTGCGGCACTCTCCGGGGAACGTGCCAACGACACGCCGATACGACGTTCGCGACGGGTCACGACGAGACCAGAACGCTTCATCGAACGCTATTGAAGTGAACTCGTGGTGTATGTGCGTGTGTAATGTCTGTGCGTGTGCGTACGAATGGTGTATCTGAACCGGGTGGCTGCATAGTTCAGCGCTATAGGGAGCGTCCCTTTTAAGGAGGGCAGGGTGTGGTGTCGTCAGACCGGTGTACCCTGTCTGTCTCCTCACGGAGCTCCCCTAGCGGACCCTATGTAGCTGGGAGTTGGTGAGCTGGCCGAGAGATGGCGCGCGGGTATCCAGCCGCCGCCAACCTGATCGGCCCGCGCGCGGGAGACGGAGTTGGACAGCGACCGACGGCGGACCTGTGTGTGTGCGCGCAGTAAATACAGTCACTTGGGACCGGAGCACGTTGTGTACCACGGGACGGACTGGGACCCAGCAGTAACCCAGGCGCGGGTACACAATACTTCCGATTTAATTGCCAGTTTTGTGTTACTGTTTGTTAGTTTTTTTGGGGAAAATTCTTATTTTTCATGATAATATAAAGCATAGTGTTATATACAGCCACAGACAAAATATACAATACTCCTAATGTTGAAAACAAATGAATCGATTTTCACAAATTGAGGGTCGCAACCACTAACTATGCCGTCGTTGATGTGCATCGATGAGCTTCCGATTTTATTGCCACTTCTTCCAATCGCTGTTAGTTTTAGAAGATCGCCGGGCATATAAACACAACAAGCAGAACGCACCATATATTTTCCACTCCATTGCGTAAAAAAACAATACGGGAAAATCCTACAGTTTGATGAAGACCAAAAGTACTTGCAAGTACCGGTCGTTAAAAGTGTG